>JAAGNO010009192.1:72756-84304 GCA_033439905.1 Ceryle rudis | reverse complement strand
AAATACTGTTGAGAGTGGCTTGGTGACTACATCTGCCAGCTCACTCAGAACTCTGGGATGCATCTCATCAGGTCCCATAGACTTATGTATGTTCAGGTTCCTTAGGAAGTCACCATTTCTCAGGGTGTCCTGTTAATTAAATCCTTGAAGAGCTGGAAGTTTGCCTTTCTGAAATTCAGGGTCCTAACTATGCTCCTTGACTGATTTGTGACCCTTAGTAATGCAAATTCCACCAGTTCATGGTCCCTGCTGCCCAGGCTGCCTCCAGGCTTGAGATCCTTGACAAGCTCACCTGCACTTGTGACCAGCAGTATAGGTGCTTCCTTGACCGCCTATTGCTGGCCATGTTACTTTCACAGCAAATGTTGGGGTGATTGAAATCCCCCAGCAGGATGAGAGCCTGTGAGTGCAATACCTCCTGTAGCTGGAAATACATGAGGTGGTTAGAATAGTATACAGAAACTTACCACAGAAATGAAGAAATTAGCAAGAATGCACACAAAACAGCTCCCAGTAACATTGGATAATCAAAAAAATGGATATTTTATCCAGTATTTCACCACCAGAACCAGTCTAGAAGTCAGAGCCAGGCAAAATATATTAGTTTCATTCTGTACCCAGAAAATATATTTTCCATCGGTTTTACTGTTACTGTGATCTCTCATGACAGACTCAGCCTTAAGAAGTTATCAATAGCTTATGATGAATGCTTTCAATAGTGACCTGTGTATATTTAAAGAGCCTTCATCCATACACATATTCATTCTTCTCTGGGGTACCATTAGCTAGTACCCTTAGGGGAACCCTGTGTTCAGCCTGGGATCAGCTAGCTAATGCTAAATCTGAGAGCTCTCGCACCATATTGTCATCCTAGGAAGAGTGAAATATGAATTCATTCTTCAGTATGGAGCATGAAGATAGTTCTATCAACAATCAATCACCTCAGTTTGCAATATTAATAGAAACCTTTTCACAGTGAGATGAACAAGACCCAGACTCCAGGCAAAATGAACCTGGACTGTCTTAAACAAACAAACAAAAAACCAGTAGAAGCTACAGGTATTACTGCTTTTCAAGCATTACATTCGTAGTACTTTTAAGCGAAGTTGCTTATAATTTTGGAAGCAGCTCACATATAGCTGAGAGCTATAAAGCAGGACTGTAGGTGGAATCACCCTAGCTCTGATAATTCTCTTATTGAAATCCTGTCTGCATTCACACACAACCCAGAATTTAAAGGACTGCATGCCATAGCAAAACTACCTGGGAACCCCAAAGCAGCAGCAGATGCTTTGGGTCTATGTTAAATAATTCCCCACATCCCCAGGATATTTTGCCAGCTCCAAGTTGCTACCCAGCAGCACAGGAACGCAGAGCTGTGGAAGGGATGTGCATATGTCATCAGAGTGCCCTTCTCCTGTTCTTTGTAAAATGTGTTAATGTGAATAGATTGAAAGATTTAGCCTGAAGTAAATTAACTACATTATGTATAATGACAAATTATGCAGTTTTACACCAGATAATCAGTTGGTGTGCTTGCCATTGGAGACAGCTGATGTCCAAATAGAATAGTTTGAACTTCAACAAATAAGTTCAAATCATTCCCACTGGGCACATTAACTCAGCCTCCTAGCACACTTGTGATTATCCCTAAAACTACTGTTCCCTATTACATTCATATTTTATCTTATTTTTGAATTTTGATGGATTCATCCACCTCCACCTTCCTTAACCCTTTTACTTCAGACAGAAATGCTAAAAAGGGTGCTCAACTGTGCTGTAGTGAGCCAAATACAGTGCAGAGAGCTTGGAACCTATTTCTGAGGTCTTGAGAGCAATTCCCTGGGCATTACCAGTTTGGTAGACTGAGGTGTTGATGACAGGGGTTTTGGAGAGGAGAGTAAGGAGAAAGTAGAGGGATGATGATACTATGCTTGATGAAAGGAAGAAAAAGGAAAGACAACCATGAGCTCAAACAATGGCTTCCCCAAAGAGCAATTGGGATTTGAGCTCAGGCTGCTCTTGGAAAACTCACTTTTCCTCCCAACACACAAAGGGGAGTAGTGGGTCCCTACAAAACAATGCACAAAAATTCAGTGGAAACAATTGCAGTCTTAAAACTAACCCGTTGGACTCTGCCCTTGAAGATTTGTGCTGCCACAGAGAAAGACCTCTGTGAAGTCAAAATAATTTTTAATGCTTGCGTCCCTCCTGCCCCAACATTTATCCTCTTGTTATGCAGGCTGTAATCACCACTGGTATAAGGTGTTTCTTACCATGTTTACACTTTACATAGTACTGTGGAGACCTCGTTTTGGTTGGTGCTTGGCGTTAGTGTAATCCTGTTTCTCAACATATGCAGACAAATGCTCACCTCATTTTTCAGGAAGAGCAGAGCCAAATGGCAGCCACTAAACACAACTGACTCCTCTGGGAGCATGTACAATGCAGGTTCTGCCCAACAATAAGGTATAGAGAACATTTAAGCCCTTTGCAACACTTAAGAGGGTGTTAAACTTGCAGACTTCTCAGAAAGCTGGGCTTGACCGAGATGATCCAGGTCTTGGGTCTGTTACCCAGTTTAGAGAGAAACCTACAATCTGAAAAGTCCAGAAGGAAATGACATAGAACCCCAGCTGATTCCTTGAGAAAAGAAAATTTAAACCCCTTCATAGCAGCAAGCCTTTGACTCTCTGGTCTCTAAACCCAGAACAGGCAGTTCAGGAGAAGCATCCAAGCTGGGTCCCAAGGGGCACTCCCAACATCTGAGCTCAGAGTAGTACTGATTGTGGACACAGCAGCTAAACTAAGATCCAGAGAGATCTGCCAACTTTATTGCACTAAATTATCAGATACAGCTGAGCAGCAAACATGGTACAGACTGAAATGACACTGTGCAGCCTTTCTGCTTATGGAGACACTTCTCTGATGAAGTGTCTTATTGAATAATTGTAAAATATA
Source organism: Ceryle rudis (assembly GCA_033439905.1). Taxonomy (NCBI): domain Eukaryota; kingdom Metazoa; phylum Chordata; class Aves; order Coraciiformes; family Cerylidae; genus Ceryle; species Ceryle rudis. Next base: position 81,343 of record JAAGNO010009192.1, on the reverse strand, counting down.
ATAAGAAATTCAGAATCCTTTTTCCTCTTTTTAATAGTTTTCCTTTAATAATATTAAGCTTGTGTCTGACAGGCATATTGATTTTTGTTTCATGCAGGGATACTGCAGCTTTTTAGGAACAGTGTAGTGGAAGAGTATTCTATTTTTTAGTCATTTAATCTTAATGCATTTTTTTCTAAATCCATCCTAGCACTGCAGGTGCTGGGACCAGTGCATTAACTACTCTATACTTGACTTTAATGCTTCATAGAGAGCCCATATAAAAAGGCCCAGACTCATCATACCGGAATTACAGCACATAGAAAACACACTGACCTTCTAGTGGTCTGTCAGTTGTGGCCAGACACTTCAGAGTGAGTTTCTAGATTATTCTGGAAACAGATGCATAGACTGACCACATTTATCTGCAGTAAATAAACACTGCATCAGCTCAATAACTCTTACCAAACCTTCTTTCATACAGACCTAAATTGCTTGCCCATCCCTCCCTAAGGATATGCACTTTTGTCTGATCTTGCAATTTACAATAGAGAGATACTGTATTTATAAGCAGCCAACCAACTAGTGTATTGTTCATGAACTTGCTGACCAAGAGTTTATATTTGAACCTCGGTTAGTACAGAAACTCTGTAGTACTGAAAACATTAATGTTCTCTGCTGTGTATAGTTGACACCAGAGAACAGCAGGGTTCACCATGTCAGCTATAAAACAGCTGCATTTTGATCCACCATTTCAGTAAACCACACTTTTCTTGCCCTGCCTCAATCCCACCATAGCTGGGAGATCAAGGAGACATGAAAGGTCCCCAGGCACTCAGAGAGGCAGCTGCTTCTCCAGATTGATTTTCAGGATCTCATGAATATATAGTATGGGTGAGGCAGGATCATCACAAAGCCAAGCATGGATACACAGGTAGCAGACATAGGGGCTGTTATTTCACTTTGTGAAGATCTGGGAAGAAGTTAATAGCTGCCAGTGCGATGCCAAGGGGGCGGATGGGTCTTCCAGATAAGACAAGACTGGAAAGAGATATTTTCTTCTCAGCATTTCCACAGGGTTGTTTTATGATCACAGGCCGTTCATGTAAGCTCTTCAGACTTCTATTTCCTTATCAGTAACAGAGGTAGTGATATCCATCTCTCAGGGCTACCACGAAGGCAGATTCATTGCCATGTGTTCAAGGTACTCAGTAGTCACTAGTGCTCATACTAAGCACACCAAAGGCAAAGAGATGTCCCCACTGAGATGAGTGGGTTTTAGGGGTGAGATTTATGAAAGAGTAATTCCCTTTTACAGTATGTCATGGCATGAATCCTATTAAGAACCTGAATACCTCTGAATGAAAAAGGTTACAGGAGAGATCTCCACCTCTATTAACAGTGCATTAAATTGAGGTTACCTAAAGCAAAGAGCCGTGGAAAAAACTCAGCAAGAAGGCAGATTACATGTGTGAGTTTGGCTGCAGCAGCCCTTCAGAGCAAGAGAAGACTGCAAAACTCAAGATCAGAAAAGTTTGCTTAAAGCAGATTATGGAGAATATAAAATCTGTTGGCTATTTGCCTAACACGCTTAAGTAAACAGAAGACTGCATTACCTTGCTGAGTGAGCCTGCTCTTAGCGATATGTTTTCTCACATTTTTTTATTAACGTAAACCTCTTTTCACAATTATGACTGTGTGAAAATTTTTTGCCTTAAAAGAAGTTTTAGAACAATCAAATTCAACAGTTCCAAAATGTCTTTGCCATATCAAATGGCAGCAGTAAAGAGGCCTGAATATGGATACCACCCTTAGTTTCCATTGCTTTGATAATACCAGTAAATAAAAAGAGGCTGGCGATCATTATCTAGATGTAAAGTTTACAGGACTGCAACAGCTTGCATCAAACAGCTAAACCCTTATCACAAGCAAAACAGTACAGATAAGAAACATGTATTTGAACAAATACCATATTTGTTTCTTTCTTCCTTTCCCCTAGTTTATATATGATATAGGTAATAGGAAATTACATTTCCTTTTTACCAAAACATTTTTTAAATCTAAAATGTCTTTTCAATTCCCTTGGATTTTTTTGACTGAAAAAATAAAACCAAGAAAGTCTAATCAAAATACAGAACAAACTGAAATATTCAGAAGAACAACAAAGTAAGATGGTTTTTTTTCTCTATAATTTCCTGGGTTTGTTTTTGAAAATAAATAGTCTAATAATATTGAGGCAATTTAAAGGATAAAATTATTGTAAAAGTTGAAATGAGAAGTGGGCATTTTTCACCTGTCCTGTTCCTGTTATTTCCTATGTTGTCTCTGTTGTGTGCCCTAGTGTTCTCAATGCAGATAGAAAGCATTGTATGAGTAATTTACATTACTTATGGATTTTCTCCACATGGTCCTTCATTCCCAAGAGATTTACTTCACTATCTCATCTCACTTTTACATGTTCAATCAATAACTGTATTGGCGTATATCAGGCACATACAGTACCAATTAATGGAAAATTAGATCCTGATATGAGGAACTGGTTTCTCATGAAGGTGTTGCCCATGTCTGTATGTACCATCCCTTATAATTAATAATTGTGTGGTCTGTCAGATTCTAACACAGTTTTAGCCTGAGCTTTTCCACAGTGTATTTAATACCACAGGGATGGTTTATGAGCTACATTATTTCAAATGATTCAAATGTAAAGCGCTGTTCAATAGTGCAGTGGACTTTCTTTGCCTGAATAATGATGGCAGTACTGATTACCCTTAATAATGTTATTATGCTGTGTGCACAAATCAAGCATGAAGAGCAATCAGGTGGAGAATTAGATTGTGTTAAAAAAACCCCTGATCTTTATTCTTGATACATATCTACTGGACCTTGAAAACAGTAATAGGATGGCCTTTAAATTCCTATTGCTTTGATAAGAGATGAGAGGTGAAGCCAAATAGGTTTCTTCCCATTTGGTAGCTATAGCCTGCAGGCACTGTTCAGTACCTAGAGGTTACTTAAAGTGAAAGTTATGAAAGAAGGACTTGAACTGCATATGTAGTTGGTATATATGTATAAATATTTTAATACAATAACACATTTTATGCAGATGTAGCTGTACACAGAATTATAGAGAGTTTAAATCTCAACAAATCAGTCAAAAAAACTCTTAAAAGGAAATGAAAAAAAAAAAAAAAAAAAACCAAAGGAAATCCCAACCCATCAGTGGCTGAACTGGTTCTGTATGAATCAAGATCGGCCTCATATTAGCTCAAAAAAAACCCTTCAAAATAATCAGTGGATTTTATTCAATTTGTCTGCAGCCCCCTCCTGATATAGTCAGTTGCTCAAAATGATTTTTCATATAGCCATGCAGAACGGCTGCTGAGGTGTTTCGGTATCTCTTACGCCACAAAGTGTCTGGATAAACCCACTTGAAAATGTGGCCCAGGAGCAGATTCTCCCTTATTCAAAGGAATAAGACCTTCTTAGAAGATACCTCACATGTACACAAACATCTGAAAACCTGGACTTGAACACATATGGTTTATATCAGCCACACTGGTTTCTTTTGACCAATATTGTCAAAGGGCTGGACATAGACTGAAATCAAATTTAAAGACTCAGGGCAAAGAAGGAGGACTCTGAATGGATCCTGAAGTTTTAAAAGGGAGTTACAGAAGTCCTGGCAGTTTGAATTAGTAAGCCATTTGGCAGGTCCCTGCAAACAACTCATTCCTGTGAACAGGTCTTTGTTGGACTGAACATTGACAATATTGTTTTCTGGTCCTTCCTTCAGTGTTTTTTATGAAATACCTGGATAACTTACACATTACCAAATGTAAGAAAACAGTTTTCTGAGTGCCCTTTCATTTTACTCTCCCTGTCCCATTCAGCTATTCAAGGGTTTTTTTGTATTCTTTCTTCCTTATTTCCAATCTCTTACAAATCCCTTACAGGCAAAGTAACTTAGTCTCAGGCAGCACTTGTGCAAATAACACAAAGAATGTAGGTATTTGGTCTAGAAAGCAAAATAAAAAAAAACTTCTGATGACTCCTGATGGATCAAAAAAACCATTTAGTGGGAATCACAGAAAAACTGTTTATTCTAATGAGAAATTGGATGAAAACAGACTAGAAATTTCCAGGTATACTCCCTAACTCACAGCAATATCTTCAGGGGATTATTTTACTTTCTAATCTATTAATCTACATAGTCATCATGCCTGGAAATTAAGTCCACCATCATCAACACACCGTGCATGGCTTTCTGAGTGATGGAGTTTCTCTCCTATGTGCATTTTCTAGTGTTTCAAGTATCCAAGAATTTGCTAGCTCAGTTGCTGCAACAAGCACGTAACTACCAAATTTTTGTATGCGCATGATAACCCACCTGGCTATGCAATCACAGAGGTTGGGTGCACAGGTATAGATGGCAAGCATACCCAAATTTAACTGGTTTCAAAGTTTGCCTTCAATCTTCTGTCAAAATCCCTATCTGGCATAACTCAAAGTACCATCATTAGGTAGTAACTACTTCTTAAAATGGTCTAAATCCTCGACAGCATATTGGGAATTCATCCAGCACTGTGAATTATGCAGAGTAGGTGATTTTTACATCGTTTTCTCAGATCTTTGCTGTCTTAGGCTGAAAATAGACTTGTTCAGTGATGACATTAACACTTAACAGTGGACCCAGAGACAAGCAGATATTGCCCAAACCTGCCTCTGACAGCTCTGTTCCCTCCACAATAAAGGCTTGCAGTTGCTGTGGCCACAAGACAATAAAGATAAAGATTCTGTCACTGTCCTGTGGGAACTCACAGACCTGTGGAACTCAACACCTGCCTAGCCATTTCAACACACAGAGAAGAAAATATGCTAAATAGCACTGCTACTTCCAACAGAGAGAAAAGTTACACTTTTTACTGACTGACTTTCACATGAGACATTGAGTCAGTTCTCTGAGAGTAAACACACCAGGACTCCTCCTCAGCCTGTCCAGTTCAGCCGATGATCCTTGACTGGCCTTGTGGCTGCAGTAACATGAAAAACCAGACACCAGGTGCTGGGCACAGAGAGCTGATGAAAAGAGTCAGAAGAAACTTCAATAATTGCATAAGTCTGTTCCTGGGTCTGCTGCCAGTTGGCAGAAAGTATAGCAGCCTCATTAAGTTTCACTTGCTGTGTTGCTCACTTTTAGGTTGGGAAAGGGGGGCTGGGGGCAGCTTCTTCTTTCACTCAACTTGCATTAAAAAAAAAAAAAGAAATCATAAAAAGGTGTTTCCACCCACCTCACTGATGATGTCTGGCAAGAAGCAGAGATGCTTCTCCAAGCTTAATGATATTCAAAGAGTTTTTAAGTTCTCTTCAATTTACATCTAAGTCTGTGGAGGAAATCACCTTTTCTGGCTAGAACAGCACTAGACTGCAGCATAAGAGGTCCTCTCGAGTGGCTGAGAGCCAAATAACATAAGGTGACGCATTATGAATTCTAACAGCAGTGCCAGAGCTTCTTTCTTCCTTCAGAAAGCACAGATCTGCCATTTCATAGTTAAATTAAAAAGCTGATTATTTTGCCTCAACTCTTTAAATAAAGATGGAAAGTGAAGGATATTTCCCCTGGGATAAACAGCAGAGAAATAAAACAATTTTTTTTTTTCTTTTTTTCTTTTTTTTTTTTTTACCAGATCATCCCCTTCCAATACCAACAACAAAGCCAAGACACTTACGGATAGGATGTTTTTAGGATAGTGGGGTACAGATCCCCTGAAGACTCTTTCCTTCACTGTGAGGGAGGACATGCTGAAAACTGTGTCCCACATTCTGGACATTTTCTTCTCCACTCTTAAAGCCTGAATCCTGACTGCTTTCAAAACCTTCATTTTCACAGAATCACAGAATGATAGAGGTTGGAAGGGAACTCTGGAGATCATCTAGTCTAACTACCCTGCTAAAGCAGAGTCACCTAGAGCTGTTTGCACAGGAATGTGTTCAGAGGCATTGTGAAAGTCTCCAGAGAAGGAGGCCCTACAACCTCTCTGGGCAGCCCATTCCAGGGCTCCATCACCCTCCCAGTAAAGAAGTTTTTCCTTATGTTTAGATGGAACTTCCTGTGTTACAGTTTGCACCCTTTGCCCCTTGCCCTATCACTGGGAACCACTGAGAAGAGACTGGTCCCATCCTCTTGACACCCACCCTTTAGTTATTTATAAACATTTATAAGATCCCCTCGGTGTCTTCTCTTCAGACTGAAAATAGACAGGTCTCAAGCCTTTCCTTGTCAGATAGATGTTCTAGTGCCTTCATTTTTGTAGCCCTCTGCTGGACTCTCTCCAGGAGTTCCCCATGTCTCTTGAACTGGGGAGCCAAGAACTGGACACAGTACTTCGCTAGGGCAGAGGTGGAGAAGAATCTCCCTCAACCTGCTGGTCACACTCTTCTTAATGCATGCCAGGATACCATCGGCCTTAATTACAAGAACACACTGCTGGCTCATGGATAACCTGTTGTCCACCAGGACTCCCAGGTCCTTCTCCACTGATCTGCTTTCCAGCAGGTCAACCTCTAACCTGTACTGGTGCCTGGGGTTATTCCTCCCCAGGTGCAGAAACCTATACTTGCACTTGTTGAACTTCATTAGATTCCTCTCCATCCAACTCTCCAGCCTGTCCAGGTTTCCCAAAGCATTGCTATAATATTTTTATTTTATTCCAAAAGTCACCCTTCAAAATGTCAGTTCAAAATAGGTTACAAGATGTTTTACATGAGAGCTTGATTCCTGTAACTCTCTTTTTTTTTTTTTTTTTTTTTGCATTAATTAAAAATAGTTCTGATAGGTCACGGTTCCCTGTTTCCTTTTCCTATTTTTTTTCTCATAACAGTAAATTCACAAACTGTCAGGATGCAAGCTATGCTGGGATGAACCATCCTTGTCCCTCTGCATCTGGGGGATGCACTAACCCATGAAGTCCTTGTAACTGAGGAGGGAATAACCAGGAATTTTTGTTTCTTTGCAATAGACAGAAGCTTTTCTAGTCTCTGACATTACCTGTTCTTTCTTCAAAATTAAGACAAAGTAAACATATAACAGCCATGAACTATCAAGGATAGGACACTGAACATATAGGTACTCTACACTTAAATCAATATTCTCATTTTGAGTAGCCATTCGGCACCTCTTTTTTTGCTTGCCTGTCACTAAACTGATTTTATAATTCTGTATAATGTTTATAAATATGTATTAAACACACACAGAAAACAAAGTACTGAGAGAAAAAAATTGATCTCTCCCAGGTTACTGAAGGCAATAGGAAAAGTCACAGAAGACATTAGGAACCTCAACTCCTATTTCCCTGCTTTTCTTCATCATTCAGAAGAAAAGCTGTTCCTGTTTGCAAAGCTCCTGCCAAAGAGCTGGCTGCACCTGGGCCATTTCATATTGAAGTAGGTAGGAGCCCTGTCTGTCTCCAAGGACCCTAAATCTTTTGCATTCTTCTCATTGCTTCCCCCAGTGCCAAGACACAGAAACCTGCTTCTAACTGAAAGCTTGGGAATCTTGGTGTCAGCTCACTTCTGCTTAGTTTAGCAGTCACATCAGGATCTGAAGGTACTGCCTTCCAAACCAGTGCCTGTATCTATTTGATTATGGAAACGAATGCAGAGGTCTTTTTAGGACAAAATCCCAGCCTGTCTGGCATATTAATGTGATAACTCATCTACCCTGGGTGGAAAGCAGTCAGTAAGGACTGCTTAGTAGATATTACATAGTTTTAACCCTTGGGGTGATGCAAAAGGCAAGGCTTTGTATTTGATGCCCGCGTTTCAAACCGTCTCGCCTGGTCTCACAGAATGCAATTGCAGAGATACAAATGAGCACTGATGGGATGCAGCAAAGAAAGAGAAAGATTGCATGAGACAGAAAAAAATGAGAAATCAAACAGGATCTGATATCTGCTTAAATCTAAACTTCTCTAAGGACTGTCAGTCTTGAAGAAAAGATGGCCTGGGAGGGATACCATACATAAGTCAAGAGTGATATGAGGAAGGTGGATTCAGGTTGAGCTCTCCTTGTGTCTTCCACCACAAGAACTAAAACGCATCAAATAAGAACCATAGGAAACATGTTCAAAGCAAACACAAATATGTGTCTCACTACAGATTGTGGAATTCCCGGACAAAGGAAGCTAAAAAGAGATGCTAGACTCTCACGTGTCAAATGGAGAAGAACTGTTCAAAAAACAAATGATTAGGGATTAGGAAATTAGGAATTAGCAAAATGGGAGTCATGTTCTATAAGTAATTGGACATTTAGAAAGTAACAGTGATAAGAAGTGTTAAATATATTAGTCTTGCTCATTCATAACCACCTTGTGCATCTACAACCAGCTACAGCTGCTTAGCTACAGCTAAAACTAGAGTATTAAGTAGATCAACCTTTTGTTTGACTGGGTGCTGATGTTGCCTGCTTGGACTTCAGTAAGGCATTTCACACTGTTTCCCACAGAATTCTGCTGGAGAAGCTGGTGGCTCATGGCTTGGACAGGCGGACTCTTTGCTGGGTTAGAAACTGGCTGGATGGCCAGGCCCAGAGAGTGGTGGTAAATGGAGTTAA
>JAAGNO010009192.1:52189-62316 GCA_033439905.1 Ceryle rudis | reverse complement strand
GATAGCGGACTACAGAGGTTTCACAATGTGTATACAGCAGTATTTTTTGATTCAAACAAAATCAGAGAAATACTGAACCGAATAAAAAAATCCCTTTAAATTTTAACTTTTTTAATTAAAAAAATGACTTTGTAGAAATTCCACAATCAAAATCAACTAAAGTCAGAAGAAATCCTCTGGAAGTAGAAGATGCTATCAAGCACTCAGACAAGTTTGTTTTCTTTCATTTCACACTCAAATAACTACTGGTTCCCTTACAGATACTACAATGAATATATAGACATTTTGTGGATCCCACGCCAAGAAGAAATGGCCAATAAATTTGAATTTTAAAAAGTCCGTGATTTAAATCGTGAGTAACCCGATATACATGGATGGATGTAATGCAGGGAAGATGCAGAGTCTTGATAGTTAAGCAGCAAGGTCTAGCTGGTAAGCTAGCCCCCCCTTTTATTCTTTTTGTCAGCCTTATATATGTTTTCTGCACAAAGCTATCATGCATGTCCATCAGGGTGAGGTCTTTTATCTGTTTCAGCCCTCAGAAGTTCTACTCCTTCATACACATTCTTCCTTCCCATGACTGTCTTCAGTCACGCACACGCAGTCAAGCAGTTTTCTGTTTTTTCCTCATTCAGACATACCATCACAATCACTCGTCTCTGACCTCTGTCAACCATCAGCCCTGAGCTACATTACAATATTTGTTTTCTGTTCTGACATGCGGCCAAGCAGTACATGATTATAGGATTAACATAGATATGGCTGGGTTATGTTGATCAACAATAACATGGCCAGCTGGCTTTAGAGGGACTCTTGTGTTCTTCACTTAATGGAGCAGCCAGTGGCTTCAGCTTTCCACCACATCTCCCCCCTTTTTTAATTTAACAGGGGCTAGAATCATGGCATTCCATGAGTTGTCTTCTCTTCATCGTTGCACTGGCAATAGTCCCCAGAAGAATCTAAATATTAAAAATAATTGCCACAACCAAGGTATTTCCTACAAATATCCAAATCTGTAAGTTCATATCTCCATACAAATTTTCTGGATTTAGCTATTGTGTTATTTCAGCAAGGACTGTTCTGATAGTAATTTTATTTGTTTCATTTGCTTGATTAGGGTTGCTGCAAGGTTGCTTACTTCACCTTCCATATCTGAGGTAAAGGGCCCTTGCAGGTGGTTCTTTATTTGCTCCCAGACGTGTTGAGATTCATTCTACGGTACGGGAGTTATACACATACTGAGTGCTTTATGTTCCAAATCACACTGCAATTGCAGTTGGTGGGATAGTGCATTCCATCCAGCTCCCAACCACAGGACCGCTGCCTCAGAGCATCCAGCCTTCCCAATATCTGTTCATCTACAGAGGCTTGCTCTAACATGTTCTCATTATAACAGACACTTCTTTTGCTGTTTCTGCAGATTCAGCAAAGGAGGTGGTAGCAAGTGTGGCAGTTACAGCAATAATTACTGCAGATATCATAAAAGCTATCAGCCAACCTATAAAGCGCCATTTCTGTGTTACGCTATATCTTAAAATATTTGTGAGGTTATTAAAATTTGAATAATTTTCCCATTCACGGGTTAAATTCACAGAAATCCACATCTCTGCTCTGTGTCATAATACTGCCATTTGTGTAATATTATGACATGCTAAAAGATCTTGGGTATAACAATTAAAATACCAAGGGTCATGAATAGATACATTGAAGGATTGATTATTGTTAACGTGAATATTACTTGAATATTATTACTCCCTACAAATACATATGTGTGAGGAGTACATATTTGTACCGCTGCTTTGTTAAAACTTTTGTCATGATATATGTTGAACTGGTCTTTTTATATAAGCCTTTTTCCACTGTTCTATTAATAAAAATAAGCCAACTCACCAAAGTTTCATAAACAAAGTACCGAATGGGACGTATTGAACCAGGCTTGTAATACCAGGCCAGAAAAGTCCCAGTTTGCCCAACTTATGGATTGATTCACCATTTGATTGAACTCTACCTGACTCCAATTAGTGTGCAAAAATCCTCTAGGCCCCCAGTCATATATTGCATATATGTTGTTCAGTATAATAACACAGGGCCCATGTTGGGTTAGATAAATCTGTCAGTTGGTCTCCACAATATGGTATTTCTACTGGATCAGGTAAACTAGTTACATTGCCTGCTAATGTAGAGGCATTAAAAGTTATGGTGTTGATCCACCAAAGTTCAGCTTGTTGGGGTTTGGGTTACTTTTTCTTTAATAGATATAATTGCGGCAATACTTGTACACATGTATCATGCAGTTCACTGGCAAAGCAGATTGACAGTGATTCTGTTAAAAATGATATGGGAATGTTTACCTGTTCAAATTCTGTATTTTGATCAACTGCTTTGATCCATGACCCTCCAGTACAGTACGTATCATTAGATCATATGGGAGGGTCTGCATTCCAACAAGTTAAGAGATTCATGGCTGGTGGATCTAACACATGAGGCCAATAAACATGCTGTCTGTCCAAGCCCCAACATGGTCCAAATAAGAAACATCATCCTTACAGTACTATTTTGAGCTACTTGTGAGAGATAGGCAAGAAACAGGTGTTCAGGACTTGGGGGTACCCTCATTTCATTCAACATCCGTTGTGCTCATTGCTGCATTTGTTTCAAACTTCCCCGTATTATTAAACCTAGTGTAGAAGCAGACGCTGATCCCAGTCTACGAAGGCGTTGTCATTCCCTGTGCTCCCAAATGGATAGAGTCACCATCTGTGATATGGGGTTTGATGCCTGGTTTTGCCACTTCATTATATGGTTTAACCAACTTTGCCGGTAGCCACTGTGGTCCTGTTTGTGATAAAACACAAGCATATCCTTTTCTCCAGGTTTAGAGCTCCACTGGATCCTTCCATTAACTGTCCAAAATGGATTCTTTGTATAATACTAAAGGATAGTATACTTTAAATACTGTGGTGGGGCACAAATGTTTCTCTGCAGCAGTGTAATTCTGCATATCCTCATTCAAATAACTCAAGGTAAAGAGAATGCTGTCAATTCGTTCCTGAGGGGCTACCATATTCTCCCTTTTTGGTTTACTCAACAAGCTGTTGATATCACAATATTTCCTTTCCACAGTGGCCTGCCCCATAGGACTGCATGGAATACCAGTAGTGTGCTTGACAGTCCACTGTTGTAAAAACATTCAGACCGAAAGTGACAAGTAAGCCAGGCCATTATCTGTTTTAATTTCCTCTGGCCTGACCATCATGGCAAAACACATAGACCAGTGTCGGTTGACATGTTTAGCCTTTTCCCTGTTAATGTAGATGCATAATAGAAGCCTGAAAACATATCGACTGTTACATGTACTTATTTCATTGAACCAAATACTGAAATATCTGTTACATCAGTTTTACATAACTGATTTAGCCCCAAGCCCCTAGGATTTACTCCATCGCTTATTGTGTGCCCAAATTTTTGGCAATCAGGACAACTATGTAAAATAGATTTGGCCCAATCTTGGGTAGGAGCATATTCTTCATTAATGCTGTGTAATTTTGATGATAAAACTGATGTAAGCAAACTGCATTATCAAATTGAACCATGTTAACGACGAGATCTGCTGCAGCATTCCCTTCTACTATAGGACCTGGTAAGTGGGAGGAGTGCATGATGTGCATGATGTAAAAGGGTGTAATCCTGGATATGATTAAGGACTGCAACATCAATAACATTGAAAAAACTTCTTGATCCTCAACTTCTTTGATAGTTGCATTAGATAACCTGCACACTATATTAACTGTATAAAGGGAACCCGATACAATGTTATGTTCTTCATTAGCAAAGGACTGCAATCCCAAGACTAAGGCAGTCAGTTCTGTCCGTTGGGTAGATTTAAAACCCTTTTTTACTACTGATTCCCATTTCTCATTCTCCTTCCAACACACTGCTCCTTTACCTGACTTTCCTGATCCATCTGTGTAGATGGTTCTTGTATTCTGTAACAGGGTGTCTACTACAATCTGCTTTTGTAAAATAGGTAGCTGTGCAATAGATTGTAGCAACTTATCTTGGGGCAGTGTAAAATCAACTTTTCCCACAAAACCTGCCATTGCTGCCTGAATATGAAAGCTCAGTAGCCACCACCTTTCCCAGTCAGCCTTTGAAAAGGTGACATGCAAGATGTCTGGATCCCAAGCTGTTAACTTGTGATATCACATACTCCCTTTTTTTAATGAATTCTGTTAACCATTCCTCAAAGGTTTTTACAACCTTAGGTTGGGAATTGGATAAAAAAAAAATCCATACTAAATGCCACAAATCAGGATTCATTTGTCCAGTAAGTCCCATAAGACATTGGTCCCTCATTAGAAAGAATAATCATAAAGGTTTTGTAGGATCCTTTGAGAGGCTTGCCTTTCTTCAATTGCTCTGAGTATCATGTCAAGTTCTTGTTGTGCAGCCTTTGTTAGAGTTCTTTTAGAAGTCAGATCCAGATTGCCCTTTAATATGTCAAACAGGTATTTTAACATGTCTGTAGAAATGCCCAATAAAGGTCTAATCAAATTTATAACACCCAAAAGTTTTTGCAGATCATTAAGTGTTTGTATTTGTATCATTGTTTTTGAGGCTTTACTGAGCGTTCCATTAAAATCCATCCTAAATATTTCCATGATTTAGATTTTTGTATTTTTTCCTCTGCAATTTTTAAGCCAGAAGCCGTTAAATCAGTGATCATTTTCATCAAAGCCAATTCTGCTTCCTGACTTGTCTTTGAACAAATTAAGATATCATCCATGTAATGATATATGATGGTGTCAGGGAATAAAGATCTGACCAGCTCAAATACCTTAGCAACATAATATTGACAGATAGACAGACTATTCATCATTCCCTGTGGCAATACTTTCCATTGGTATCGTTTATAAGGAATGGCACAGTTAATTGAGGAGATAGTAAAAGCAAATCGCTTTCCGTCCTGAGGCTGTAGTGGTATCGTAAATCTATTACAATAATTTCCTGTTGTTTGGGAAGCATTGTCGGATTGGGCAATCCTGGCTGTCAGGTGCCCATGGGTTCCACTGTAGCATTTATTGCGTATCAATCATGTAATAATCGCCATTTTCCTGATTTCTTTGGTATTACAAATATAGTCATATTCCAAGGACTTAATGATTCTTCAAATTTATCTTGTTTTAATTGTTCTTCTACCAATAACGTGGCTTGTCTTAACTTCTCCCCTTTTAAGGGCCACTGTCCAACCCATAGGGGTTTGTCAGTTTTCCAACATGGGGATAAAAGGGGAGAGTCAACAGTGGTCATTACATTAAATTTTGTTTAAACTGTAATGTTAGTATCCACTGTTTCAGCAAGTGTCTTCCCCGTAACTTAAACGGAATTGGCAAAATGTGTGGTTAAATCTTTATGGACAGGTTGTCTGGCCCAATGACATGCAAAACATATTTACTTTGGAGGGGGGCTTGCGCTCCCCCTATTCTTGTTATTTGTGCAGTCATGGTTTGATATGGCCATTCTTTTGGCCAATTCTTTATGCTAATATCTGTTCCTGTATTGACCAGACCCATCAAATTTATTCCATTTATTTTAAGAGTAAGAGTCAATCTTTGGGAATTAACACTCATGGACCAATAGGCATGTTCACCACTACTGCCAAATCCTTGAGTCCCTCTTTTTGGCAGGGCAGACAAGACCCAATATGGTAACAACAATAACTGAGCTTTCTTTGGCCTTTGTTCAATACCATAAATCCTGCAAGTAATGTCATCAATATTTTTATCTCTCCTTCATAATCAGAATCTACTACCCCTGGTAAAATTAAAATGCCTTGTTTAGATATGCTAGATTGTCCTAAAATTATGCCCACAGTATTTTTCGGTAAAGAGTCATAAATTCCATTATTTCCCACATATGTTTTGTCTACTTCATTTAAAATCAGTTCTGAGGTAAGGGCCAGATGTGAGTCCAGCTCTTCCTTTTGTTGCTGCAGTAAGGTCCATGATGGACTGCTGAGATTTTGGTTCAGGTAGGCTGTTGGATTCTGAGCCCCAGCATTTACAGGGGTGCTGGGCTTCATGCCCCCCAAGCAGTTTCCCTGAAGTGGGTTTCCATCTTTATTGGATTTCAGTTTGCATTGATTGCTCCAGTGACAGCCTTCTTTGCATTTAGGACAGACAGGGCTGAGTTGGCCTTGTTTTACTCGGTGTCTGATTCTTCTTGGGTCAATGCTTTTTAAAGTGTCCTTTCTGATGGCAGATAAAACATTTACAATCAGCTCCTGCTGTGTTGTTTATACAGCAGAGTGCTGCAGCCAGGGCTGTGGCTTTATGATTCTTGGTTCCCACATTTTGGCACACCTTTAAATATTCCCTGATACTTTTCACTTCTCCCATCACTGGCTTTAACATAGTTTGACAATCCATGTTCACATTTTCATATGCCAATACCATTAATAAGACAGGGGCTGCTTCTTCATTATCTATCTGTCTGTTAATTGCCTTTTGTAAACAATCTATAGAAGTCACATATGGGTGCTGTGGTCCTTGACGGATGCCTGCAAAAGACCCTTCTCAAGCCCTGGAACAGGGATTTTTTTCCAAGCCTTTAAAGCTACATGCCATGCTTGTGAAAAAGTACAGCAAACCATCTGTGCCTGAACTCTAGGTTCTATATAATTTCCTCTGCCTATTAGCATGTCTAGAGTAATTGGGAGTTGCCTATTCATGTTTTTAATGGACTTCATTATAGCTAAATCATCGTATTCCACTTTCCATACAGCATATTGTTCTGATGTTAATAATCACTTTGCCAATGTTTCCAGTCCCAAGGAGTCATTACATACCCATTTCCTACTGCCTCTACTAGCCCTATTGTAAACTAATTTTGTAAGCTGTTTTCTGTTACACTCTTCCTCAGATCCTTAAAAACAGTTCTATTCCTTCATACACATTCTTCCTTCCCATGACTGTCTTCAGTCACACACATGTAATCAGCCAGCATTCTACTTGTTCCTTATTCAGACATGCGATCACAATCACTCATCTTTGACCTGTGTCAACCATCAACCCTGAGATATATTACATTGTTTGTTTTCTGTTCTGACATGCAGCCAAGCAGTACATGATTATAGGATTAATATAGATATGGCTGGGTTATGTTGATCAACGATAACATGGCCAGCTGGCTTTAGAGGGACTCCTGCATTCTTCACTTAATGAAACATCCAGCTGCCTCAGCATTCCGCCATATTAAAGGGACATCACATTCTTCAGAAACAGGATTTTCTTTGATGAGGAACAGTTACCAACTATTTATACTAGATATTTTCCATATATGGTTAATAGATACATTGTGATATGTATAAAAAGGGCTGTTCGTCTCAAAATTCCTTGTATAAGGAAACTTGCAAGAAAATATTTGTAATAAAGGAAAACACAACCACATGATGGATGACTGGAAGCTGTTTATGACTGGCCACTAGGAAATCACCTTCTAAACCAGTTTGATTTTCAATTATTTTCTCTCACAGAAAAGCCTCTACATGTAGGGAGGAAATAGGACATCCATTGATGACCATAAGGATATTCCTGTATGAAATAAGGGTGAGATTTTTGCCACTGCTGGAATCCATCCCTGTTTACCATCTGCATTTATAAAAATCATGAGTCATACTCCTGCTTGCCAAGATCTGACATAAACAGACAGCTTCCTGGTTTCTATAGCTACTTGACCTCTGGAAAGGATGAGGTGAAGGAAAGGTAGCTTTAAAATCTACTTTCCCCCCTTTCTGCATCTCTCCAATGCACACACCCCAGAGAGACACTCAGATCTGACTGAGAGGTTTGCATGCTCACATATTGCAGCTGTTGAGAAAGAAGTCCCAGAGGGCTTCACTCAAGGCTTTGAAAGTTCTGTATTTGTTTTAAAATGCATTAACAAAAGGCTAGAGTTGAAATCCAAGTGGATCCTCTTGTGTGTTTGCTGTGGCATGTTAACAAAACCTCCCAGAGGAAGGCTGTCTGCTTACCTCAGCTTCCACAAAGACATGTTCAAGGCACAGGCAGCATGAATACCTGCAGGTATTGCTGTAAAATCCTTGAGTGGCAGGGATTACCTACATTTGGGGAAACTAAGGCTTACGTTGTGTTTTACTTATAACCATCTGAGTTAGTTTGAACACTGGTTTCAGAGTCACAGTAAAGACAGCATCCTTCTTATGTCTTCCATAACTCTAAAGTTACAACAGATAAGAGGTTTCCCCACATACGCAAAGCTTCTTGAAACACACAAATAAAAGTCCCTCTAATAACATTAAGAACTGGCCCTTTTAGTACTTGTGTTGTAGCACTAGACAGAGGAGGGTCCCCAGAAGCTCATTTTTGTTTCCTCCATTCCTGCTCCTTCCTGAGCAGTTCATCATTACAGGGTGGGAAGAGGATAGACACAAGCCTGCTCCAGCCCTGCTAATCACTGACACAGAAGTGTGCAGCACAGACCCTTCCTGCTGACTTGGGTCAAGCCATTTCTGACCTAGAAACACTTCCAGGCTAGCAGGCAGGAATATCAACCTTGGGTAAACATATACATGCTGCCAATCTTCTTCCAGAGTTCAGCAAGGCTTGGCACACTGTTGAGTTTTCACTGCATCATGAAAAATTATTTCATCTTAACTTGCTGGAGAGTATCAAACTCAGTGGTATAAAATAGGTCCTTTTGTTTCCTAACTTATATTTGCAAGCCCATAGAGAGCAGCATTATTTTCAGGAAAGTATCCAAAATTTTATTATCATACTCCATTCATGTAGAACATTTTGGTACATTCATCCATTTTTATTTACACGAGTGGGGGAAAAGGGTTGCATTTAGTTTGTAAAGAACAGGTGTTAAAATAAAGCATTAAATTCTAGAGCCCGCATGCCTTCCTAAAATCTATCACCCTATGACCAGACACACAAGGAAGTAACATAGATAAATACATGTCTTTGCCCTCCATTTCTTTTCTCAAGAGACACCACAGAGTGAGAGGGCTAAAAGCATTTCCCAGGCCATGGAAGAAACATCCTCACTCTGCCAGACAGTTTGATGTAATTTGGTCAGGTGAAACTGAGCAGCTGAGCATGTCAGTGATTTTTCTAGGAAGGAAGATTTGAGAAAGATAAGAAGCATCAAGAAGATGAGGAAGGCAAGTCCTGTGGTTCTGAGACTTGAATGGCTTTGATTAGACTTCCTTCTCTGAATTTGAAGAGCAGAGTGTTTTTGGAACAATGTAACCGTCAGAGTTACAGTGGCTTCTCTTGCAGCCCTCACTGCTTTGCTATTGTGGAAATAAATTGATATATTTGCATGTGAAAGCTCTCTATTATCATCTCTGGGCTCAGAAGGAGTTGAGAACTAACAGGTCTGGAGGAGAAAAAGAATAGATTACCTTCAGTGACACCCCCATCCCTTGCCCAATCCCATCCCTCACTTGTCCTCTTCCCTCACTCTCAAAAGAAAAATGAAAAATGCACCACCTCCTTCACAGGTTTCAGGGACCATAGGGGAGAGCTGTTCCCTTGCCAGCCATCTTAACACTCAGTTCCAGGGGTCTTCAGTTTCTGTAAGCTTCAAGGAGAAAAGTGTAAAATAACAAAGTTCCTATTCTGCAAATAGAGCTGGCTTTGTATTTTACCCACTGGTCAAGCTGAGCTGAGCAAAATACTGCTTCTTCAGTTTTCAGATTTTGTTTTATTGCACATGCTCACTCTGTGTTTCAACTTACAAGGTCTTATATGCAAGGAACATTAAGTTTATATGACATCTTTAACTACTCATCTTGCCCCCAGTATGACTTTAAGACAAGAATCACTTTCCCTTTCTTTCTGCTCCATGCACAGCCTAATGTCAAAGACCCCTAGCACAAAGACAAGAGGAAATAAAAGAGGCCCCTATTAAGAAAGGATGTCATACTCTCTCCTTGAAAGGAATCAAGACCCATTCTGAAACTGGATTCTGCCAGCACCTCTTCCCTTCCTCCTCCCCAGACTGATGGTCTTCCCAGAAAAGCAGACTTATATACTAACAAGAAGGAAGCTATAAGTAACGGGTGAACTCCTGCATTTCAATCCTTCTCCTTCGTGAGT
>JAAGNO010009192.1:20464-43938 GCA_033439905.1 Ceryle rudis | reverse complement strand
TGATAACACCCCATGGTTAGAGTTACTGCCAAGGATTGGTATGCAGACCAAGGCCAATGCTGGATCTTGTGTACCACGGTGGGGGGTGCAGGAAAGTGAAAGGCTGCACCTGCAGGGAGGAGTGGACAGGGCAGATGACACTGAAGCAAACTGACCAATGAGGTATTCCAGCCCATATATACCATACTTGGTATAAAGCTGAGGGATCTGGAAGGTCTCTCTCTCTGAGGTCTCCCCTCTTGGACTGCTTTGCCAGCTTTGCTTGGCTTGGCTCAGGTCCTCTTTCGGTTCCTTCCTCGGAGCATCCAAGGAGGACTCTGTCCATTCTGCCTTTGATCCCAGTCTGTGTGTTCCTGAATCCAGTAGCAGAATCCAGCTCCTGAACACACCTCCCGTCTGCTGATGGGCCCAGTCTGGGACTCTCCCAGTGCCTGCTCCACAGCATCAGTGGTGACAGTGATGTAATTACCATCAAGGGGGTTGGGTTCGATACTGGTGTTGTATATATTTGTATATATTCCATTTTTATTATTAATATTTTAATTTTCATTAAAGATGTTCTAGTTTCCTTTCCTAATCATTAAGTCTCCCTTATTCCCTTTCTCTTCCCTTTTTGGGATGGAGGGGGGTGAACAGAGAGCGTCTGTTATAGGTCTAATCCATGACAATTTTCCTTCTAGCTATCTTTCAGGTTATATCCAAACATTCATTTTGGTCCTTTGATGTTAACTTTATTATTGTTAGTGGTTTCTCTAGAAGTATATGTCTTTTATTTGTATTAGTGATTTTTTTCTCATACTGTCTCTTTGCCATGACGATGAAGTGAATTATAAACTTTAATTAATTGAATTAATAGTTTAATGTCCTTGTTATTTTTTTAGTAACAGAATTGAAAATATATTCATTATTTATAAGTGTTTGTGTGGAAACATAGAAAGACTGATATTTGTACTATCCTCATGTGTAACAGAACAACATGAAGAGTTGCCAGTAGTAAACTGATACTGAAACTACCCTAAATAAATAGGTAATTAACTTAAACCTTTGTGCACATTTATCTACAACTATATTTTTATGAGCAAAAGTATTATTATGCCCGTAAGTACCTTTTTTGCACAGGCAAGATTTTAGGTGCAGAATTATCATGCATGTACTTTCTGTTGGGAGGAAACACTTATAATTTCCGCTTAGAAAATGTGAGCTTTCATGGCAAACAACTAGTTGATTTAATAGAAAGTTAGTGGTAGACCACACAGGGATTAACTTTGGGGATCCTACTTATTCACAGAATTGAGCTTTTCACTTAAAAACAACTAACAAAAAAGCCCCAAATCTTCCCTTATCCCTTATAATGCAAAAAACGCTCTTGTCAGGCTCGCTGTGCTTTTGTTCATTTTCCCATCCGAAACAGTCACAAATAGGAAAATGTAAGATGCATCACCAAGATTACCCAAGTATTGCCAGTTTTCAATCACGTCACTGTGGTTACACAGCGCACCACTCAAAGTACAGATAACAATGATGTGTCACCATGCCTCTTGAGTCTTTGCTCATGATCTTGCAAGGTTTAAGTGATCTTCTTTGAAGTTGGCAAGTGAAGACTATAAAAA
This sequence comes from Ceryle rudis, assembly GCA_033439905.1. Taxonomy (NCBI): domain Eukaryota; kingdom Metazoa; phylum Chordata; class Aves; order Coraciiformes; family Cerylidae; genus Ceryle; species Ceryle rudis. The sequence continues at coordinate 42,328 of JAAGNO010009192.1, read as the reverse complement.
TATAATACAATCTGAAAATAGCTTATCAGAAGCCATATAAACCACAACTTGTCTCTGGCTTTTTCCAGTTCTCTGTTGCTTTGTCTCCAATGGTCTAAGGGAGGTTGCTCCTACTGCATCCATTCAATGATCAGCTGGAGCTGACTCATAACATAATCAGACAAGGAGCAGCAAGGATAGGCTTCTCAGTGAGGATGACAGTAAGTTAAGGGGCTTTCCAGTATCTTAAGGGGGCCTACAAGAAAGCTGGAGGTGGACTTTTTAGGATGTCGGGTAATGGTAGGACTAGAAGGAATGGATCAAAGCTAGAGGTGGGTAGATTCAGATTAGACATTAGGAAGTTCTTTACCATGAGGGTAGTGAGACACTGGAACAGGTTGCCCAGAGAGGTGGTGGACGCTCCATCCCTGGAAGTTTTTAAGGCCAAGCTGGATGGGGCTCTGAGTAACGTGATCTAGTGGGAGGTGTCCCTGCCCATGGCAGGGGGGTTGGAACTAGATGATCTTTAAGGTCTCTTCCAACCCTGACAATTCTATGATTCTATGACAGTAAAGCTGTCAAGGCAACCCTCACTGGCCAGGACACAGTCCCACAGTACCCAAAGGAGAAGAGAAGACCAGATCTGGTCATGATGGCCTCAAACATAGGCAATGAGGCCACTAGGAAAGTGGGAGAAGTTGCATTGTCTATACAACTTAGTCTCTGCTCCCAGCCTGTATAAAAAAGTCAGGAAGAGGACCTCCTGGCTCAGATGAGGCTCTCAAACTGCATCAAGTTCATTATGTATGCCTTTATGTGCTGTTGTGAAACCTCACCTCTGAAATAGTTTTTCCTCTTCAGACTCTGGACACTACCTTAAACAAATACAATGAGTGGGCAAATAATTTCAGGCTGACCTGTAAAGAACTATAAGGTTTATTTTGCTATATACCTGTGATAATCAGCATCCGCACAGTAGCCCAGTCTGTATAAGTTACTGGCACAGCACTGACTAGTGTAGAATGCTGCCAGTGTCCTGATTTTGGAGAAATTTTTTTCCTAGCCATATATATCCTAGTTTCTCCACTTACAAAATGAGTCAGGCAGAAGGTTTTAGAGCCTGAACTCATGTATATTTGTAAATGGCTTTTAAGATTATGGGTGACAGATGCAACTGAAGGGCTCACTCACTGGAAATGAGCACTTGAGAAAATGTGAGGACGAAAGATCTGGGAGCTAGGCAAGAGAATGAGGGAAGACATGCAACTGTGGTTGTTCCTTTCGGTGACATTCATAAAAAAAAGGAAACAAAGGAAAAGAAAGGAAGTTGGACGCTGCCAAAATGGGCAGGCCTAACAGATTACATCAAATAAATGACCTCCCCACAGTGATTTATGGGCTAATCTCTCACCAAGAGTGCAACTTATCTTGTAGCCAGTACAATTAGTGCCTCCCCATGAATCACTCGCAGGACTCTCACACAGTTTGTTATTACAACAAATGAAAGGTTTGCCTGTCCCTCCTTTCACCCAGTCCAGGAATAGCTGCTTAGGGCTGAAGACCACATTAACAGGTTCCTGCAGCTTAAGCAGGAATCTGCTTAATTGCGAGGTTTGAGCTAAAGGGACCATACAGAGGGGCATAAACTGAGAATAGGTCTTAAAACTCAGTGAGCAGAAGAGATGAATCCAGAAATCGAAAACTAGGCTTGGCTAAGGAACAGTACTAAGACAGCACATGCAATCTACCAAAAACTTACCCAAGCTCTGTGTCATCCCACCCTAATAAAATGGGGCCTGAAAAATGAGCAATTTAATGGTTTTGAACTGGAAGAAGTGGGTATATGCTTTTACTGTTCATCAAATTAATGAATTAATACTCTATGATGAATAAATAGGGAGTCTTAAAATGCTTGACATACCTGCAAAACAGCGTCATAGGCAGCTGGGGAACTATACAGAATTCAGTCTACTGTTTTAAGGCATAAGGGAACCACTGTGACAGCAATGAAACAAGTTGCTCTCCCCCATTCTTGCTATTATATATGCTCACAGAATTGACTATAATTTAAAAGACCATAATGCCCGGTTTACATTCCCTGAATCAGAGAAAGGAGCTGCTTTCACAGCTTACAGGCTAGTTGTTACAAACTGTACTATCCATTATGGTTCCTGAAGAGACATTTTCAATCACATCCCTTTTGTGGAAAGGGTTTGTTCTCTTTTTCTAGGATGCTCTGAGTCCATAATAGTTCCATTAGCAAATCAAGACCTAAGTCTGCATTTAGTGAGTGTTTGGATGATATTTTTCCTTACATATATAAACACCAGCCTTAACAAACAGCAGAAATCCTTTTTTTCACTTTCTGTCAGCTTCCATTAGTGTCTAAATCCACCAGCTGGAAACAGGTTCCTTTGTCAAAGATATGTAGCTGAAGAGTATGATTCGACTGTGCTGTATGTGAAGTAGCTCAGAGCAGCAGCACTGATGAAGGAATCAATACAAGGGCATCGATAACAGGATGAGTGGGAAGTCTTTCACACTTTGCAGTTTTCCCCTGGGAAATATGCTTCTGCTGCTCTGGAAATGATTGTTCATACAATGGTATTTGCTGCAAGCATGTGAATCTATGCAGAATTTATCCTCCTTATTCTTACACTTGCTCATAGCTTCATGGCTCCATACGGCCTGTAGAGCAGATTTAATGGCCTCCAAGCACATAATGGACTGTCAGAAAAGAGGCTTGAGACCAGTTCTCATTGCACATGAACAGAAGAAGCAATTTAGAAGTCATCAGGATAAGGGTTTTGTCTTCCCAGGTTACTATCAGGTAACACAGGCAGTATCTAGAAATAAGAGCACCGGCAGGACACACAGAGAGTGCTTACTGGAAAGCTCATCCTACAGGGCTTGTTAAGGGTATCTTTTCTGCTGAGGAGGAGGAGAAAAAATATCCATCTGCAGCCTGTGGAGGACCCCAAGCCAGAGCAGGCTTCTGTGGCCCCATGGAGAGAAGCCCACAACTGCAGCAGGTTTGCTGGTAGGGCTTGTGACCCTATGGGGGACCCACATTGGAGGAGTCTGTTCCTGAAGGACTGCACCTCATGGAAGGGGCCTATGCTAGAGCAGGAGAAGAGAGTGAAGAGTCCTCCCTCAAGGAGGAAAGAGTAGCAGAAACACCATGTGATGAACAGACTGTAACTCCCGTTTCCCATCCCCCTGTGCTGCTGATGGGAACAAGGTAAGGAAAATCATGAGTAAAGCTAAGCCTGGGAAGAAAGGAGGTGTAACGGGAAGGTGTTTTTTAAGATTTGTCTTTATTTTTCACTACCCTACTCTGATTTGATTAGTAATTAATTAAATCAATTTCTCCAAGTTGAGTCTGTTTTGCCCCTGACATTAACTGGTGAGAGAACTGTCCCTGTCCTTATCTCAGCCCATAAGCCCTTCGTTACATTTTCTCTCCCCTGTCCATTCAAGGAGGGAAGCAGTAAGTGCCTTTGGTGGTCACTTAGCATCCAGACAGGGTCAGCCCACCACAAACATCTTGAAGTGGCATGGTATCCATTGACATCAGAGCTGGCCTCTACATTTCTATCATCTGCACATTTCTTGATATTAAGTGGGAGAAGGTTACTGAGATGAGTGTGGTATTTCAAACAGCTGATTCCCAGGCATACTGTCAAGAGGTCTCAAAGCCCAGTCTGAAGAGGTATTGTGCACTCTTTGATCCCAGTCTCATCCTATAATGCGACCATTCGTAATTTATTTCAACATGATTGCACAGGATGCTGTGTGAAGTCCGGCTTTGAGTTCACATGGCAAATAATGATTCAAATGTCAGCACTGAAATCACTGACCCAAAGTAAAAGAGTGCCCTTGTAAATGTCTCAAGATTGAATTAATCTCTTATCCCTCTTGTAGCTTCCACTACCGAGTGGGATCTTTTCAGCTCTGACTGTTATTTGGCATCTGGGCCCACAAAATGGAGAACCCCAGGCTCCTTTTTGAGTTAGCAAATTTCCAGGTTAGAAATGTTTTTGAGGACTATCTTCTGATTTTAAATCAGACATGGAGGCAAATGACAGCAAACCTGTTCTGTGGCTCTAACGGTAGGAGGGAAGGGTTAGATATAGATGTGGTAACTCCCTTTATCTTGTATACCCATTGTTTGTACATTATTTCAGTTCTCAATTGTTATCTGTGTCCTAGTTCTAATTCTGCCCTGGAGATGATAGGGCATCACCAGATTTTCAACACTTCTGTAAGGTGATTTTCAATGACTGTCTCAGCAACACCCCCCTTCAGCTTATAACAGTTTTAGGGAAGCAGAAAGAGTTGGCATTCAAAAGCAAAGCTATACTGTTTGTTCCTGAGGAGATGAGTCATGCTATCTTCTCTGAATTCCTAATGTGAGGTGCTTCAAGTCTAAGTCCAGTTTCTTTGTGTTTGTGTACTACATACATCCATCCATCCATCCACTGCTGTCCAGTGAGATGCACAAGAGCCACTTGGAGCAGAATTTGACCTCATCATCTCTAAGACATACAAATGCAGATGTCTGCAAATACCTTCACTAGTAAGTCCATAACAATAAAGTTAAAAAAATAAGGAATAATTATTCAATGATCTATGTAGCAAAAGAAATAGGTTTACCACATAAAATACCCAAACACAAGATTTAAGTCAAACAAAATGAACTTTCCACATACCTGAAAATAATCCGGTAGAACATCACACTGCAAGATATTATAGGGGACAAAGAAAGGTTCAAAAAGCAATGACACACATTCATTGAACTAGGTCATTTGGAGTCTATTAACCGTCATGGTCTAGATACAACCTTGCTGAAGCATGTCCAAAGAAGGGCAACAAAGATGGTGACGGGTCTAGAGAACAAGTCTTATAAAGAGCAGCTGAGGGAACTGGGCTTGTTTTGCCTGGAGAAAAGGAGGTTTAGGGAGTCTTATCGCTCTCTGTAACTACCTGAAAGAAGGTTTTAGTGAGGTAAGGGTCAGTCTTTTCTCCAAAGTGATAGGACAAGAGGAAACGGCCTCAAGTTGCACCAGGGGAAGTTTAGATTGGGCATTAAGAAAAATTTCTTCACCAAAAGGGTTGTCAGGCATTAGAACAGACTGCCCAAGGAAGTGGTGGAGTTACCATCCCTAGAGGTATTTAAAAGACATGTAGATGTGGTGCTCAGGGCCATGGTTTAGTGGTGGACCTGGCAGTGCTGGGTTGATGTTTGAACTTGATGATCTCTTCAAACAAAACCAGTTCTATGATTCAACTCAGTAAATTGTTAAGGCAATGTTTGTTGTCACTCAGTTTGGTGTATTCTGGGAAGAAGTGAGCCATACTGACACTCTTTTAACATACATCAGCTGCTAGAGTTGGGATAGGGACTTAAAAGATGTAGGTCTCACCTAGTACCACTGCACTTGTGCACTGTAGTTCCTAGATTCAGTACTAAACATCCTTGCCAGCGCAAACTTTGAAAATGCCAGATATAATATTCCTGTTTTCTCTTTCTGCTGCTCAACAGCTGCCACATTCTTTCTCCAGAAGGATTTTTAGTGTTGTTTGATGCCATTTTTTCAGCTGCTGTAAGGGCTTCTAGCTCTAAGAGTAACAGGAATTATTCACGGTGTGCTCCAATGCCCAGCATTTGCAAGCTGTGTTCTGTTGTTTTTCCTCCACTGCATTAGTAAAAGAGATCTTTCAGCAACTGGCATTTCAAATGAAAATCACTGAAAAGAATCTACATCCTCAAGGGAAAAAAAAATCAACAATTAAACATGAGGTCCTATAATCTCCGGTATCCCTATTCAGCTCACTAAAGAGTAAAGGAAAAGCCTTAATTTGTGCTGAAAAGTGTAGAAGCTGTATGGTGAACAACAGAAGACCAAAATTAAATAGATTATCTGTTATTATAACACCGATTTATAGATTACAGAATTACTTGGTAGGCACGGTGTGTATGCACCGCCTTAAGCTCATATCATCACACTGTTGGTCTCTAGAGTTATTCCTTTATTGCCTAAGAAGATCACAGTGTAGAGAAGTGACTAATAGGCCCATTTCAAAGGGAGTTAAAAAGTGCCTTTTTCTTATTTGATTACTTCTTCCTTGCACAGAGACACTACAGCACAGAACTAAGTGAGCATTAAAGTGTGAAATTAATTTCTGATTGTCAAATAAAGAGGAAGATGTGAGTGTATAAGAACAAAGTATATTCACAGTGAAGAAGGAACTTCAGAATACCTCATGTTGCTCTCCTCTCTTAGTGCCATCACACCTACAGGACCACCAGCTTCTCCATAAAGCTGAAGTTCTTCCAAGTAATGGGTCAGACTACGTGACCTGACTGTGGTCACAATCAGACTTCACTCTGGCTCCAACTTCAAAACCCTTATGTGGAGACAAGTGTCTTTTACCACTGACTATAACAACTGTGAAATACCGTTTTCATAGATGGTGTAAATCAAGCCATCCTCAGACATGTGTGTTGTGAAAGATCTCAGCAGTGCTGCACATTTTATTTTGAAACGGAAGAAGGGTTGGAGCTTTTCTGATAGAGGTGAGGACAGTCCACAATCATTATTTTGGCAATTTCCACAACACTTCCCACTCAGTGACAAGGAGGTTCAGCACCCTTTACTCCAGACAATAAATTCATCCTTGCTTGTAACTAAGAAGACCAACTTCAGTACACTGGATTTTTTTATGCGTGACAGCCTGTAAGCCATGCTTCTAGCATTGTCCTAATTTGTGCCCCCAAATGTTTTTATCTATGGATACAGAAAGAGTCAGTCAGGGACCTGTACTGAGCATCCTTGGATCTTTGTAGTTTCTCTGTGAAAACGCTGTCTGTGAGCTTGGCCTTCCAAAGCAGCGATACTTTCTAAATACAATAATCATAGCCCTTTTCCATCTGGATCCAAATGAAGGCGATAGAGTGACAGAAAATAAGCCCACTGCAGCTGTGTTGAAATAAATTGCCCGGCCTTCAGGAAATCAACTACTCTGTTTTTCAGAAAATGTTTTTCGACAGATTCCCTGATCACCCGCATCCACTGAGGAATTATGCACATTTTACTGATAAGGTGATTGATGCAACTACTGCTGCTGATTTGATATTGTCCAGATTGTACTTTTCCTTTCCTTTTGAAGCTGCTGCATCTGTGCACAGATGTTGGGATCCTGTAAGGCTAGGGAGCCTTTACTTCTATAGACCATTGCCACATTGCCTGCATTGTCTATATTGGAAAAATCAGTATTGTCCCATAGTGGTCCCCCTCAAGAGTACGTACAGGTCTGCCCAGCGTCTGTGCACACGCGTCATTCCCTCTCGAATTCCAGGCTCAGAGCTGCCTGTACAGCCACTTGGTGACTACTTGAGCAGCAACTGAGAATTCAGGCTGCCTTCTTGAGAGGGTAATCTGAGCCCTTAAAAAAACAATGGATGGAGCCTCACAGTGCACCTTCCCTACAAGAGAGTATCATTAATCCTGCTTTTAGACAAAAAAAAACCCTGAAAAATTAAGTCATTCATGCTTATTTACAACAGGTAATGGAAGAGTTAAGCAGAGAAGGCTGACTTTCTAATTCTGGCTTTTGCACCTGCCATCCCTTCCCTCCCTTACCTATTCCGATAGGAACTTCCCTTCCCTAGTGCCTGTGACAGGTCCCAAAGTAAGTCTAGATGCTGAGGGGTGAAGTTGCCAGTTCATAGTGGGCACAGGGTAGTGCCAATCATTCTGCTAGGAGCCAGTGTTCTGTTTTATACAAGAAGCCCAAGGAAAGCCATGCTATCAGAACACCAGCTCCTTCTTCCATGGCATGGCAAACACTCTTCCCATGAGAAGAATCTCATGCCTATTTTAAATCCAGACAGAAACCTCTCCTGTGAGTGATCAGAGACAGGTGGACAACCTACCTGCAGTGTGCAATGAGCAAACTATTTAGTCTCTCCTTTTTGGAGCAAGTACAAAACAATTAACAAATGCAGCGTGAGTTTTCATCTGAAAAGCCATTTCTTGCATACATAAAGCAGATTAATTCAACCTACCTTTAGGGTTTTACTGGAAAGGGTCAGTGATTTCTCATAATTAAATACAATTGACTCAGTTGTATGAACATTATCAAAAAAGAGCCACATTCCCCCTGCAAAACACATTGATACCAGCAAACAAAAAACAGTTTTAAAAAAATATGTGGTATTATTAACATCATTATTATTTGGAGATTCCTTCTTTGTTTCTGAGTTTAATCAGAAATGAATTTTAGCAGATTGCTTCTGAGATCTTATAAAGTGTGATTTGTGAAAAGTAGCTACAATAGTAAACTCCTCCCTTGGAATATTATTGTCAAGGTTTTTAAAGCTGTAAGTGTAATGTGCTGTTATTCCTTCAGTTTCAGCACTGAACCAGTGCCTCTTACCATTCATACTGCACTGATGCAGTGCTCCACAGAGTTGGCTTCTTTTTAATGCCATGTAATGCAAATTTCCTCTGAAGCAATTTCACTGTGATAGTTAGCATCTCATATATATATAATGTTAACTATTCATATACATTCCTAGTATCAGTAGTATCTTGTGGTTTGACAGCTGATCAGACATACCCTTCTACAGTTAAATTTATTTGTGGCTCTAGATCATTCCTATCTCTACCTCTGAAGAATTTCCTCACTTCACACTATTTTATTTTTATCTAGGATTTTGTTATTTCCATAAATCCCTACAGCCAGATGACTTCAGCTTTAGCTATACCACATATCTGAATATATGTGTTTCCAACACTGGAGAGGTTTCCAGACTCTCTAAAGTTCCTTTTTGCTTGTAGAAAGGATAAGGCTGAAGAGCTGCAGGCTCTTAATCAGGAAGCAAGTTATAATTGGGATTTGTCATGTTGATAGGGAGAAGTCTCCACAGAATGTCAGGAATATTCACTGATTCTCTTTGGCTTCTGAAAAGTATCCTTTCAAATTCTCTTTTTTGTTCGTGTTACTTGTTTTGCCCTTATACTTAACAGTAAATTTCAGTCTTATACTTTGCAGTTTGTAAAGAGAATCATACAGCACTGAATCAAATCCTACGCAGTTTCAGGTTAACATAACTACAAAAACTGTGTAACCTAAATGACCCCTGTATTTAGTAAAAGGGTATATTTTCATAAGAATAGGAAAGCCCTCTGAAGGAATTCTATATATATTAAAAACAAGCTTCCCCTCACTTTTTATCATGCATTGTTTACAATATGAAGAAAAGTAGATGTCTTGCTACCAATAAAGCATTTCCTCCTAAAATCTAGCAGTTAAATATTTAGAGTGCACTTCAAAGAACATGAAGTAAAGCTTTAAAAGAGCTGTATGTGGAAAGAAAAAATATTATGTGAACTTTTGAGATGTGGAAAGAACTAAAGTAATTGTTTCAAGGCCCAAAACTTTGCTTAAAAACTTTTTTTTTTTTTAATATTATGAGGTTTGTTTTGCCAAAGTTCCATTTTCAAAATGCATCATTAAATCAAGCAGATGATCACTGCTGACAAGCAGATGGTCACTAGCCACAAGTGGCTATTAACTACAATGCCCAGCTCAGCTATAGATGTCTATAGCACAAACATTAACATTTATTCAGATTAATCCTATCCCCAGGGTCTGGCTGAAAATACCTTCTTTGATTCTGTTCTTGTTCCACTTCATTTCCAACTCTATTTCATTCTCCCTAGTTCTCAATGGAGGCTATTTTCTCCAGCTATCTGCCCTACTCTCATACCTTGTGTGGATACATACATACAACCATTCTGTTTTGCATGGCCCAGGCATCTCCTGGAACAGAGGTCAGTGATACATTTTCATGAGCAGCCTTTTCACAGACAAAAAGACTCTACATCTTCCTGACAGGATACCAAAGTACAAAATGATTTAAGGGTTTGCCACTCATGCACATGAACTCAAGTCTTGAGCTGGAGTTAAAACCAACAGACTATTCATTTCCCTCATTGCAGGCATCATATTCAGGAGCCAAGATGCAAAAATTCAGATGAAATATTTCACTGCAATTTGGTGCAATATTTTACCTTCTCAAACGTCACTCCTTTGCAAAATGGCTAATGTATATCAAAATAACACAATTTAATTCTCACCTCATACAAGCATCCTACTGTCCCAGGAAAGTGTGTGCTACAAGGACTGTTTGCCCAGCACTAGGCATATTAGGTTGGGGATTTTCAAAGCTATCTACACTAGACCTCCAAAAATTCCATTAAAAATTCTTTCTCTAGGGCATTTGCTTCACTGCAAGATTAATTCTTTTGAATTATATTAACTCTTCTCCAAGGCCTCCATTGAGCTTCTTCAGGACAGGTGGAATATTAAAATTATAGGACCATCCTATATAATTATTGCTCCAGGGGTAAATAGGCAAAGCTTTGGTCTGCATAGGAATAAATGTATTAACAATGCAAAACACTGCCTTGGAGGAAAAAAATTAATCTTAGTTTCTAAGATTATACACCACCTGTTTGAATTCCCCTGCTGGGAAGAGCAGATTCCCAAAGTCTGCAGCTTCTTCTACCCTTTCTGATTTGCTTTGTTATATGTAAACAAGGCTTCCTCCCATAGAGGAAGAAGATTTTTTCCTCCTTTACCATTCTTTCCTTTTTTTTTTTTTTTAAGTCACAGTTACAGATCAAAGATTATTTTTTTGCTTTTGGAAAAAATAAAAACCTCTCCCTTTCTCTCTGTTTCTCCATAAATGAATATATATGTATGTATATATATATAAATTTATGCATAAGAATAATATTTAATTTATCTGGGAATTACTTTTACAGTAGTACTGAAAGAGAAAAATTGTTTCTATTAAGATGAAAATATAAAATCCTTGTTCTCTCTGTATAAATTTGTTATATATTGTTATTCTCCAAGACTGCAATTCCCCTTTGTGCATGGGACCTCAGTACATGCTGTGCATACCTTCATGCATGTCGATTGAGAACTGGCTGAACAACAGAGTTCAGAGGGTTGTGATCAGCAGCACTGTCTTGTTGGAGGCCTGTAGCTAGCGGTGTTCCCCAGGGGTCAGCTCTGGGTCCGGTCTTGTTCAACATATTCATCAATGACCTGGAAGAAGGGACAGAGTGTACCCTCAGCATGTTTGCTGATGATACAAAACTGGGAGGAGTGGCTGATACACCAGATGGCTGTGTTGCCATCCAGTGAGACCTGGACAGGCTGGAGAGTTGGGCGGGGAGGAACCTAATGAAGTTCAACAAGAGCAAGTGTAGGGTCCTGAACCTAGGGAGGAATAACCCCATGCACCAGTACAGGTTAGGGGTTGACCTCTGTGGAGAAGGACTTGTGAGTCCTGGTAAACAACAGGTTAACCGTGAGCCAGCAATGTGTTCTTGTGGCCAAGAAGGCCAATGGTATCCTGGAGTGCATGAAGAAGAATGTTCACCTCTGCTCTGCCCTGGTGAGGCCACATCTAGAGTACTGTGTCCTGTTCTGGGAGAAAGAAGTATTGGAGAGTCCATCAGAGGGCTATGAAGATGATAAAGCAACTGGAACATCTCTCTTACGAGGAAAGGCTGAGAGACCTGGGGCTGTTTAGCCTGAAGAAGACTGAGAAAGGATCTTATCAATGCTTATAAGTATCTAAAGGGTGGGTGTCAAGAGAATGGGGCCAGTGTCTTTTCAGTGGTGCCCAGAGATAAGACAAGGGGCAACAGACACAAATTTGAACATAAGAAGTTCCATCTAAACATGAGGAGGAACTTCTTTATTGTGAAGGTGGCAGAGCACTGAAACAGGCTGCCCAAAGAGGCTGTGGAGTCTCCTTCTCTGAATATATTCAAACTCACCTGGATGTGTGCCTATGCAGCCTGATGTAGGCAAACCTGTTTTAGTGGGGGAATTGGACTAGATGATCTTCAGAGGTCCCTTGTAACCACTACCATTCTTGTGATTCTGTAGCTCTGAATTCTTTATTATGTGTGACAACTAAGTGATCAATAGATACATATTCAGAAGTAAGAACTGCCTCTGATCCTCCAGCTTATCTCTCACAAGTTACAAATCTTCCAGAGGGCAGTAGGTTTTGTTAATAAGTGATCTGAGACTTCAACCACCCAGCTGAAGCATAAGGATGTGGTAGATACTTCTGAGAAATTCAAACAATCTTCTACCCTTGAAAGTGAAAAAAGTTTTTTTAATCCAAGGGCATCATTTAGATTGTTTATGCATTAATACTGATACATAAAAAAACATGAAAGAAAAATCACTTGGATGCAAAATGAGAAATGCCCAGCTGAGTTCAGGCACATTGCATATGGATTAATAATTTGGATGCCCTTCAGAAAGTTCCTTTCTGCTCAGGCTAGAAGTTCTCAGGCTCATGTGAAAACTTCACAAACATCTTGGTTAAAGACATTCTCCAACAGTCTTCATAAAAAATAGTTTTTATAAACAGCAGGAATTTTGGTACCTTGTAAGCTTGGCCGTGGAACACAAATTACACACTCAGAGGAAGGCATACCCTGTTCAGACCCTTGTCAGAATGGCCCCAGGACATGCTCAGCTCTGTGGTCCTGGAGTGACACCCACCAAGATAAGTTGATGGGTGCTCTCCCATTCCTCTGGAGCACCGTTCAGACTGAGGGGATCACTGTTAAGGGGTATGGAACACATTATGGGATGTAGGGGTAGAGCATTTAGGGATTGCACAAGATTCATTATGGGATGCTTCAGTGAAGAACAAAAGATGGGGAAAGGAAAGGATCTAGGTGATTTGGGAACAAGCATGGGAAAAAAGAGTGAAAAGGGGATAAGAGGGGCTGGCTGCCAGTTCAGAGGATTCTGGTCAGTGCTCTTTTATGACTATGCAGGGTTACTGATCAGCACAGTGTGCCTCATCTTGTTAAAGTCCCTTTCTTTTTGTTCTGTGTATATGTATGTGCAGGGGTCTAAGTGCCACCAACTGGAGTGGAATCAAAGGTCCATGTGTCTGTGGTGCCAGCAGCTGGAGAGACCACAGGCGTGTGAGGGAGTGTGAGCACTAGCAAATATCAAGCCAGGCTTGTTGGTGAATTGGCCTGGGAGTAAGGTGTGCTTGTGTCTCTGAGGATGAGATCTGGCTACCAGAGGGACCAGGGGAGTCCCGGCCAGCTGCCAGTGACGTCTCTGTTTGTGCATGTGTGTGTATATGCATGTGTATTTCCACAAGCAATGTGTCTTTACCAGCAGCAGGAGTGGGGCTATGGACCTCTGGGGTTGGTATGTCCAGATGCCAGGAACTGGGGAGACTGGGATCCAGAAGAGAGGTACTGTTCAAGGCCAGCTGCTAGAGGGATACATATTGTATGTATATTCAAATATATACATATGTATATTTCCCACTCATAGACCTTCCTCTGATCAGCCAGACATGGGGACAAGATGGGGCCACTGCGGCTGTTTATGTTTGCATCAGTGCTGAGTTTTCCTGTCTGTGCTGATCTGTGTGTCCAGTTGTCTATACATGTGTTGTATACAAGTGGTTTTTGTGCTTGTGCCTAGTGGGAATCCATGCACAGCTGTGGGGTATGGAGCTGCAAAAGCCTCACCTGTCAGGCCACTGGAGTATACACACACACACACACACACACACACACACACACAGGTAACACCTTGTGTTTGTTTTACTTTAGAAATGTAAGAAACTTTATTTTCACTCTGGGTTCCTCTTGAACCATTACTGCTCCTGCTGAAGATTTTGCCAGCACCGCTTCTGGAGTGAAGCGTCTGCAGCATTTACTAATAACATCATCACAGTACTTACATTGCAATCTATGTCTAAAAAGATCTTTGAAAATATCTGCTAATTAACTGAATTAATTAAAACAATTACTCTGTAAAACAACTACACGCTCCTCAAGTCATTCACTTATATAACATTCTCTTTCTAACTTTTAAGAAATAAAAATGTAAGTGCATTGAATTCCCTTAATATCTGTCATTCTTACTCTGTACCAATTAAGGGCTCACATATTCCTATCTAACAAGTAGAAATAAAGAGATAGAGTGTGAGAGAGAAGGAAGATTGTTTTAAGGTATTAAACAAATTTAATTAAATATTTGTTCAGGTCTAATTGTGCATAAATTGCATGAGAATTAAGTTGAGTATCATTAGTACATCTTAATTAGTGTCTTTTCATGATCAATGTTTAATTTACTCACAAATGTTTTGCTTGATTTTAAATTAAATACTTCTTTGTAAGCCCTTTACTTAAATCCATTATACATTACTTTTTCACTTGGTTCTAGAACTTATGGTTTTGACATTATTAAATGTATGGGAACACAGCAGGCACCTGCAGAGAGTCATCATTTCTCAACTTATTCCTCATATTCATTGAAATTCATTTTAGTATTTCTTGACTTTGCCTTTAGTATATTTTTTATATATCTATATTAAAAAATACATGGTCAAAGTAGACTTGTGCACTTAGCTGGAAGCAGCAGCCTTCTCCTTAACTTTTGGAGATGAAAGGTTAATTATGCTATGGTGCTAAAGGGAAGATGGTACTAAATAATAGAACAGGAAGATGTGAATTAAATCAGAGCATCTTTTGATTCATATGATGGAGCACTGTTATAACAGAGCTACCTTGGCTGCTGGAGGTCATCCGGTCAAATATTACTGAATTATGCAGGAACAGGCAATTTTATGGATAACGAAAACACTGATAGAGTTTTACATAAGCATATTGCTTCCAAGGAGGATGACTGACCCAATATCTTCAGAAACATCAAGTTGTTGGCAGCTCCTAAAAGCAGATTTCCAATCTGTAACTAAAGTTGCAGTTCAAGATAGAAAAGTCTTTGTCTTAGTCAGAGAGATGGCAATGAATTGTCACTATAAAAATCTGTAGAAGGAGAAGTAACTAAAAAAACCCAATCCCAAAACCCCCCAAAACCACCCAGTTGAGTATACTCAACATAAGATTTGGAGGATACTTCTCTTTCCACGTGTAACTTTCCATATGTTAATCATACCTATCCATGTCCCCACAGGTAATGTATCATATCCACATCCCTATTTTCATCCTTTTACTATGAAAAATACGTGTAACCTTGGTTCTTTACTAAAAAATGGGCATAACAGACAATCGTTAACAATGATTTAGGAATAACTGTATTGACAATTCTTAATAAAATGTAGTTTTGCAAGTCAGTCTGAGAACATAAGAACAGTTCTGCTGGATCGGACCACTGGTGCAGCTAGCCTCTCTCTGATAGTGGACATAGGGGAAAATATCTAAGAGAGCAACAGAGCCTGGGCTTTTCCTTTAATCCATTCTTTTTGTATTTCCCCGTATCCATGCTTGTTGTATTAAGAATAATAGAGGATATAACCCTGTCAATACCCTTCAGTATCTTGCTTATGCATCTGAGGTCCATAAATTTGCATAGTTTCTTGTTGAGCATCTTGATACCATCTGCCTCTACAGCCTCCTGTGACAAAACTTTTGCAGTAATTTCAGTTATTATTATACCTAGTTGAACCTCAGTCTTAAAGGAAGAAATTAATACCTCCACGATCTTAGCTGATATCTGTTCAAAAACACTTTACATTTAAGAGGTTTGTTGTCACAAACACTATAAAGTAGTAAATGAATGTGATTTACTGTACACCAGCATCCTTTTTGCTTGAAAACATTTAGTGAGGCAATAGTAAAGCTGAGCACAGATCTCAGAAGTCTTTGTCCCTATCCACTGAGTCTAGCCGTTCTTACAGCACTGTATGTGAAAGGCATTGTCATTGCAGAGGAGGTGTGAAATGGGAGGAGTTAGATTAACTGTCATTTTCAGGTAGAAGATGAAAGAGCACTCACTGCCTGTCACGTCCTCAGAGTAAGAGTTTCTGCTGTAAACAAGGCGTCAGTGTGCAAAACGGAGAAAGATCAAGAAGCAGATGGATTAGTTATAATGGGACTACAAGATGTCATTAGAGTGTGAACATGGGAGAGAGGTATGCAGTCTTTAAGACTTATTCAAGAAAGCTGAAATCAAAGGCCAGTCTGAAAAGAGCTACTAGGGCAATTTGAGAATAATAGATGAACTTAGCTCCTTTATCCTCCCTAAATAAAAGGGTGAGTTGAATGACCTGCTGTGGCATCTTCTAGTCTTGATTTCCTCTGAGAGTCTGAGAAAAAACTATAAACACATGAAATAAATATTTATGGAGGGAAGTCATTTCTGTTAATACAACAACATAACTTTTTAAATTAAAACAAAAAAAAAATCCCAAAAGGTTGTAAATTGGCTAAGCCACAAATAAGAAGATTTCCAATGATAATCTAAACCAGACTTTCCATAGGAATTAGGGGCAGAAATAACAATTTTAAGAAGCCGTTCAATCAGGTTATGAATAGGGTAGATACTAAAGTTACCATTAGTAACTGGAGGCCAGATTGGGTGATCCAGAAATTTCTGTACTCCAAGGACTTTCTGCTAGTTAGTCTGCCAGGCTTATCTTCAGAGGATAACACCCAACATGGAATGGAAACCAAAATTGTTTAGTAAGACAGCATGAGGCTGCTATGCAATTCTGACTGAGAAGATGATGTGGAGGCAAAAGTAAGTAGTGATAACCTCCCCCCATTCTCCCTGTGAGGTCATTGCCCTGTTGCATTTTGCTTTGATTCCTTTGGCATCAAATTGGATACCTGTGGATGTTAATTTTAGAAGTATCCTGACAGGTGCCCGCTTCTGTACAGAGAAATGTCTAGTAGCTAGCAGAAACTTGTTCTGTCAAGAACTTTAAAAGCTGCTCATTTGATAAGACCTGTTATTTTAATGATGACTAAAGAGATGAGGTGAACATAAAAAAAGACAGCTAGTTCTTTGAAGACCACTTTCTTTTCATTTACTTGGCACTTGAAAACACAGAGACATGGCAGAGCAAGTAAAGTCAAGTTAGGAAGAAACACAGAAATTAAGAACCAGCCTAGATCTCAACTGAGCTATCAAAGAATAAAGTTCTGGTAATTTTGTACATCATATATTATATGCTGCCTATGCTGTAAATGTGTACCTTTTTCACACTGACAATATCCTGATGCTGACATGTTAACATTTTAATATCTAAGTTCCTGAAAAATTTTCTCTCGGTCACATTCACTAAGAGCACAAAGCCAAGTTTACATATCTATATGGTTGGGAGCCAGGCTTTCCTATAAAACACTTGCAGATATTCTTTTAGAATAAATCAGATCACACTCATGTGGTTCATGAATGGCCATATCTTACTTAATGAACAGCATCCAGCCATTTGTTATGTAACAATATTAAGATCTCGGGAAAGTACAGCACTGTGCTCTTCATGGAAATATGGTTCAGCTAGGGACCCTAGACTGCTGAAATTGGTCTTTAAATCAATCTGATTATAACTCATTTAGAAGGCTCAGTTCCACTTTCAAAGTCAGTTGGAACTCCAACACTGACTTCAATGTGACCACAATCTATCATCAAGTCAATAATCAAAAGCAAGTAGTCAAAGCAGCATTTTTAACAGGTAGTACTTTAGTATTTAAAGAAAGGAGAACAGGGTGCAAAAGAAATGAGAACACATGTGCATGAGAAAGCGTAAGACAGACAGAGATATAATTGCCAATAGGAAAGAAGACAGAGGTTTCTGAAGGTGATATTAATGAGAGAAATGAGAGGGGAATTTCCATATTTTGCCACTGGAAAAATACAGTGATTTTCTAATGGTGAATGTTGAAACCCCATCATCACCAAGTGGAGTTCAGATAAAACACCTCCACACAGAGGAGTCTCACAGTCATGTCAGGATGGAAAATGGGACAGGTAATCTATTCAATAATTCAGTTCCTGCATTCTGCCATTCTATCAACCATGTTCATTTCCCTGGTTTATGAGGTATATAATTGTTTCATTGTACCTTGCACTGTTAATCTCTTGCTGCAATTTCTGAAATCTGTGAAATCACTTTTTATGCAGTTTATATTTCAAATCTCTTCAGTGTAGATTTGTGGCTCTGTATAATTCTTTTTTTCCCTCTATGAAGTGTTTCAAAAAGCAAGATGCAGTCACAAAATGTTCCTTTTACTGGATGACTGTACATGTTCATTTGATTTATATCTTTCTGAAGACAAACGTATCATCACATTCTCCCAGGAACTTGTAGTCAAATACTTGAAATACTTTCTGCACATTTTATGAAAGTTTTGATAATATTTATATGGCTGAAACACGGCTATGTCTTAACAACCAAATGGTATGCTCAGTAAGATTTATTAGTAGGAAATGAATAAATAATCTCAACAGCTTGAGCTGAAGGATTCATGAAGCATCTTGTCCCATTCATGGGTCCAAACTCTAACATACAGCCTGACAACAGGAGGATTTAATATAAACATATTACCACTGAATGTATTTTATTTTAAATAAAAGCTCTGACCCTTCCCACCTCCTAGAAAACATTGTTCTCAATTCCTCTTAGACACATAACAAAACCAAAACAGACAAAACACCTTCTTAACATGAATTGTTAGCTTTTGTGAAGATGGCCATGGGTGATGGCATTAAGCATAGAATGCCTTGGGTTGGAAGGGACCTCTAAAGTCATCTAGTCCAACCCCCCTGCTGTAACCAGGGACATCCTGAACTAGATCAGGTTGCTCAGAGCCTTATCAAGCCTGACCTGAATGTCTCCAGGGATGGGGTCCCCATCAACTCCCTGGGCAACCTGTTCCAGTGCTCCACCACCTTCATAGTAAAGAACTTCTTCCTAATGTCCAATCTAAATCTACCCTTCTCTAGTTTAAAACCTCGTCCTATCACTACATGCCCTTGTAAATAGTGCCTCTCCAGCTTTCTTGTAGGCCCCCTTCAAGTACTGGAAGGCCGCTATAGTCTCCCCAGAGCCTTCTCTTCTCCAGGCTGAACAACCGAAACTCCCTCAGCCTGTCCTCACAGGAGAGGTGTTCCACCTCTCTGATCATTTTTGTGGCCCTTTTCTTGACCAGCTACGTCAGGTCCCTGTCTTTCCTGTGTTGAGGGCTCCAGAGCTGGATGCAGTACTCCAGGTGAGGTGTCACCCAAGTAGAGTGGCAGAATCACCTCTCTCGATCTGTTGGCCACGCTTCTTTTGATGCAGCCCAGAATGCAATTAGCCCTTTGGGCTGCAAGTGCACATTGTTGCCTCATGTCCAGCTTCTCATCCACCAGAACCCCCAAGTTCTTTTACACAGGGCCGCTTTCTATCACCTCATCCCCCAGCCTGTATTGCTAATGAGGATTGTTCCAACACAGGTGGAGGATCCTGCACTTGGTCTTCTTGAGCCTCATGAGGTCACATGATGCTTAGGCTACAGCATAAAAATAATAAATTATTGGTAAAACAAAAGCAATCACTGTTTTATTCTTTTTATTTCTGGACTTCAACTGATTGAAAAGCCCAATATACTATGTCTACATGTCAGTCCCTACTAGATGGGTACAGCATGCATAATGTTGGAGTTCAGCTGGTATTTTGAATTGTCTGCAGTGATCTGCTTTTAAATTAACCAGTCCTGACTATTACCTTCAAGTGGAAAATGCACTTACCTAACCCACCCACTAGGAAGGAAATTCTGAGCATTTTATCCCTTTCGCTCAGGAGGTTAAACTAACCAGTGTGACCATCATTGTGAATGTTTTATCTCTACGAGTTCCTCTCTGACAGAGAAGAAAAAGCTCTTCTTTTCCTTAAATATACTTGATACTGGACCTTATCCTCTTCAGAGTCTTTGGTAGTGAGGGTAGAAACCGTTTTATATGTACAAAGATTTGTTAGTGGAGTCAGTTGCTGATGCCATACATTTCTATCAAGATTACTTTAGGAATAAACAAAGTGAGGGGAGAGAAAAAAGCAAAAATCTGCATAGCTAAGACCAAAAAAACCACCTCTCCTTATGGGCAGCTGGGAAAAGCAGTGACAGGGCCACAAGCGAATGAGTTCCCCTGCTCTGGGCAGTCTCTCTAGCACTACCAGATTAATATGGTGACAATCCATCGTCATCCTTGTCCCCCAGCACTTTCTCCTGTCTACCAGGAGTCGCTTTAAATCCCATGGGCCAGTGCCATCGATGACATTCTCTGTGCTGCATGGAGCATGCTTAGTTGTGCACAAGCATTGCATGTAGATTGGCTGCTAAACTTCTGTGCATCTGTTTCACTAGATAATCCTGACTGGGTATCTAGAAAACCACTGTCTACTTTGCTATGCTCTGAGTTTTGGGTTTTCTTAACACACACTAAAAGTCATAAGATAAGGTTTAGGAAAGGGACAGGAGGGGTGATTCACTGTGCTGGTGGCAATCATACCCCATGAGAACCTGCTAAAAAATCAGTATCTGGGCTTCTGGGTGCAAGACCATGAAGAAAACCACGTAGGAACAGCAGCATAAAACAATAAGGGAAAAATATTGCTCTGGCAGCTCCAGAAGACCAGAGTCACAAGAGCCCAGTTGAACAGATAGGGTCAGCTGACACTGTGCAACATGCTCCTGACCAATGTCTGGCTCCATAGCCTGGGATTCATCAGTGGAGGGCATGATGTCAAGATCCTTTCCTTTGTACTGTTCAAGCATCTAATTTTCGCCCTTATAGATTCTTTAAAAAACAAAACAAAACAAAACCAAAACCAGCTACAAAAGTTTCAAACCAGTCATTTCAACACGAAGTTTCTATGACTAATATGAGAAACTGAAGAAAATTACAGCAATATTTTAAGGCCCTCAACAATTTTTCACAGGAAACCTAGAAGATCAGCTTTAATTTAACTGACATATTTGGTATGCTAGCAGTGAATTCTTGTGAAGGATAGTAATTGATTTATGTTTTTAATCTATATACAATCCGTGCTTTAGGGAAATAGTACAAGTTGTTGGCTACTCCTGAACATATCCTTAGCAATGATAAACTTAAAAAAATCATACACATAAAAAGCTCCTCTGTTTCATCTTTTCATATGAAAATTAGCATGAGTGAAAACACTGAATGCTGGTGATACGATGACAAGCAATCCTAAATCATCACAAATTGCAGCAGCAGACAGAAGCTATTTGCTCTTTATTTTTCGCCTGCTTAGTATTCTTTTTCTCAAAAAGTTTAAGGTGTCCAGTCAGAGTGAAAAACAATATCATGCAAAAGAGATTACTAATGCAGAACTATCTTAATGAACCAAAATGAAACTGTTGAATTATCTACAAGAAAAGAAAAAACAGAACAACAAACAAAAAAACCCAAGCAAATCAACCAACTTTTTTAAACCCCACAAACAAACAAAAAAAAACCAACACGAAAACCCCAACCACTTCCTGTTCTTGAAAGTGTCTCTTGTTCTTCCTGCAAGGAAGTTCAAGTTTTGCTAAAATGAACATTCTGGAGAGGTATAGATTTCCATGGACATCATTTACCACCAGAAAGCAAATGTTTGGTTATAGGTTATGAACAGAGGGAATTTTTTCAGCAGAAGTTAGTGGTTGCTCCAGTATTTAGTCCATGGTTACTCTGTAGGTATCAATATTGCTGTGCTATTTTTGAGTACATTTTGGAATTACTGGGAGTCGGTAACAATCATGCACTGAACTTTCCAGAGCAGTTAGGTGCTATCAGGACCAGTAACTACGAAATCACCAAAATACATCCTAAATCCACAAATATAGATAGTTTTATAATATGATGTATTGGGTCTGACTGAGCTGGAGTTACTTTTACCCACAGCAGCCTTTCCAGTGCTGTGCTTTGCATTGAGAGCTGGAAAGGTGTTGATAACACACCCGTGTTGTGGCTACTGCTGGGCAAGGCTCGCACAGCACCAAGGCTGGTTTT
>JAAGNO010009192.1:0-17725 GCA_033439905.1 Ceryle rudis | reverse complement strand
CAGACAGTGCAGTTAGTTAGAAGAACTGAGCTGAAAAGTAAAAATCACTGAACAGAATTAGTTCTGTTCTCACTCAATCCAGGACACTAGTTCACTTTTATATAGCTGTGAATTCTTACTGAAGAACATTACTTCATTCTTGTCCTTATTAAAGTGCACCCTATTTATTTGAACTCATTAACCCATATGATCAAGATTTTTAAAATTTCTAAATCTGTCTTTCAGCGTGCTTCTGCCATGTCCCTTCTCTAGACTGGAATTAAATACAAGTGATGTAATGGGATTGTCTTTTCTATTGTCTAATTAGTTCATTAAAATACTGGATAACACCAGTCTTAAGAAAAACAGAGGAGATCCTCTCTCATAGTACCTTTTCAGCTTAGCTGTGACCACTATTTGTGACCTTTTGCTAGGCCTGTGTAGCTATTTGCTCTAGCCAAGATTCTTTAGCTTGGTTACATGAATGTTGTTGAAGAGAGTGTCAACAACCCGAAGATATACAGTATCTTCTACTTCTCTGACAGGCCTCTTCTCTGTCACAGGATGTGATTTTATATGACTTGTTTGTGACAAAGACTTGTTGGTTATTTGTCCACCCTTTAAAGGCTTGCCAATAGAATGATGTTCTAGTATTTCTCCAGGCACTAAAACTTAAACCTCCCAGTAGTTTTCCAGATTTCTCTTTCCGATCCCTTTTTGAGGAAAGCTCTTTGCTCATTTCCAATTTCTGGAACTTCAATGACTCTCTACAAAATTTCAAAACTCTTTGCTCAGAGACTGCTATATGTACACTGCCCTTGCTCTCCAAACCTTCTTCCAGCAATAAGGTGTTCTGGGAAGTGGAGCTTTCTATGTGGAAAGTGGCCTCACGCAATAGAATTTGTGCCACAGCTCTGTGGAAATAATTAAGGTCTTTCCATTAGTGCCTATGAGTTCTGTCCAGGTCTTACATGTGTCTTAAATTCTTACATTATATACTATAGAGAATTTTAAAATTATAGTAATTATAGCAGTGAATCTGAACACTTTAACACACAAAAGCAAAGAAATTTACTATCTATGATCTCTACTGCAGCATTAACTGAGATGAATTACAAATATAACTCCTCTCAGTACAAATTATTAACATAAATATTTAATAAAAATCTTGTTAACTGTTCTTTGGCCAGCTGTGATGAAACGTTTGCCATTATGTGTACAAAATAATATTTCCAGTCATTTAATTCCAAACACTGATCACAGTGGTAGCAAAATATGATCTATGACATGGAATCTATGGATCTATTCCTAATTCCACAGACAAAAATATACATATTGAACAGGCATCCATATATCAGCATGGCCTTTTCATGCTGCCTAGCTCTAACTTTACTGTGCTTTTAAAGTGCTGGCACTGTAGGAGACCTGGGTCTGTATGTGGAACATTGGCTTAAGAGCAGGCTAGTTCTCTCTGTGTCCATGTTGTTACCTGATGAGTTTTGTGTTTCACTATGGTTTGTCTGTAGAATTCCCAAAACACCTTCAGCTCAATATAGGAGTTACCTTCAGGTATAGGTACCTCTCCTTTCTTGAAAGGAGATGGAGTTTGATTTGTGTTTCCAGAATTAAACCCATGACATTGCTTTAAGGCCTTAGGAGTGAGATGGTGTTGAAGACATTTTTTATGTTTAGCTATCTGTGACCTAGCTACATTACTAGTAGGAATACTTCAATCTGTGCTAATGAGTAACACGAGTACAGTCTTTAATACAGACATCAGCTATGCCTAAGAGTGCATTAGCAACCAATAAAGTGGGTTTGGTCTAAGGCAAGCTTTGGTCCAGGCATCACCAGGCATGGAGTGCAGTCTGCAACCAGAAAGGACAGAGAAAGAAGAGTGGATTTACTTGTGGCATTGTCATGTGAAGTCAGTTCAGCAACAGTTAATCTTGTTAAAGCGGGAAAAATACAGCAGCCCCTCAGGTTACCATCGATTCAGTAAGTTTTCATAAGTGTTCTGAAGTCCTGGCTGAAGTTCACTCTACAGTTGATATAGTTGGGGAAAAAAATATATGAAAGGAACTTTCCCAGTCCCTAAACTAGGCTGCTACTACACCTGAGCAATATTTTGAACCTGTAAATATATCAGAGTCTTTTTCATCACAGCCATGTGTCTTTGGAGCTTCACCTCTAGCCAGACCAAGCATGAGAGAAGCAGAAAGCAGATGAGCATGCAAAATTAAAAGGAAAACAAAACTACTGGATTTAATCTATCTCTCTCATTGTTGCACACAGTTGCTGGCCTCACAGAGGGACAAATAAATATGGCTGCACATACATTACTAAATGTAATTGTATTGTTACTTACTGGTTTAATTAAATACCTAGGAAAAAATTGTAACAATTCAAGGCACAGTATGAGCAACAATGGCATTAACCTTTAATAATCAACTTTTCCCTTTGCACTGTCTTAATGACCATATTAATTAGTAATGAAATGATTAAATATGGAGAGCATGAACAATGAATGGCATGAATTGCTGCACATAGGTACCTTTCAAGGACTAGCTCACATCATGTCAAGCACACCTTGAAAGATGTATTTGGTGAATTTTATTACTGTTGGCTGCAGCCTCTGGGCACTGCAGGGATTCTGTAGCCAGGAGGGCTAAACTAATGGACTGCTGTTTTAGTAAACTGAATGATCTAAAACAAACACAGAATCACAGAATGTCTTTGATTGGAAGAGACCTTCAAGATCATCTAGTCCGACCTTTGACCCAACACTGCAAGCTTACCACTAAACCATGTCCCTGAGCACCAGGTCCTCACGCCATTTAAATGCCTCCAGGGATGACAACTACACCACTGCCCTGGGCAGACCATTCCGATGTTTGATAACCCTTTCAGTGAAGAAAGGTTTCCTAATATCCAGCCTAAACCTCCCCTGGTGCAATTTGTATCCATTCCCTCTAGGTCCTGTCACACATCACCAGGGAGAAGAGGCTGTCCCCCCTCCTCACTCCAACCTCCTTTCAGGTAGCTGTAGAGAGTGATAAGGTCTCCCCTCAGCCCCCTCTTTGCCAGACTAAACAACCCCAGCTCCCTTGGCTGCTCCTCACAGGACTCAAGCTCTAGGCCCTTCACAAGCCTCGTTGCCCTTTTCTGGACACACTCCGGCAATTCTATGTCCTTCTTCTAGTGAGAACTGAATGCAATAGTCAAGGTGTGGCCTCATCAGTGCTGAGTAGAGGGGGACGATCACCTCCCTATTCCTGCTGGCCACAGTGTTTCTAATACAAGCCAGGATGCCATTGGCCTTCTTCGCTACCTGCATGCACTGCTGGCTCATATTTAGTTGACTATCGATCAATACTCCCAGGTCTTTTTCCAACTTGCAGCTTTCCAACCACACATCCCCAAAGTCTGTAGCTTACCATGGGGTTATTAAGACCCAAGTGCAGGACCCACCACTTGGCCCTTGCAATTAACCTTGATCCACTGATCTAACCTGTCTAGGTCCCATTGTGAACTTTCACTACTGTCTAGCAGATCAACACACACACCTAGCTTGGTGTCATCTGTAAATTTACTGAGGGTACACTCAATCCTCTCATCCAAATCATTAATAAAGATATTAAAGAGAACAGGCCCCAGCACTGAACCTTGGGGAACACCACTTGTGACCAGACGCCAGACAGATTTAGCTCCATTCACTATCAGTCTTTCAGCCCGGCCATCCAGACAGTTTTTTATCCAGTGCAGAGTGTATTTATCCAAGCCTTGCACCCTAAATTTCTGAAGGAGAATGCTGTGGGAGACATTGTCAAGGGCATTACTAAATTCCAGGCATACAACACAGCCAGATTGTGCTGCTTTTCTGGAAAATGCTATGACCTTGACAGCCCTGATCCCAGCTAAACTGTGTTACTCTACTCTGCGGAGATCAAAATCTCTGATAATCCTGAAAAATCACATCTCAAAGTACAGCTGATCCTCTTGGCAATCTCTTTAAAGAAGCAAGCACATGAGTGCAGCTTCAGTGTTGTGAGGGGTGCTTCAGACTTAGGACATGTCAGGTGGATGCTCTTCGTGCATATCAAAGTGTACATTATGCTTTCCTGAACAGGTAAGCAAAAGTGTAAGCTGCAGTATGCTTTTCTCATTCTTCCTACTCAAATATATAGTCTTTCTTATCTCTCCCTTCCCAAAGGCTACCAGTCCAGATTATCTTCACCATAATACCTCTTTTCCTGAAGGACTGCAGTTACTCTGCATGCCTTAATTACTCCCAAGGCTATAAATGCTGTCCTCTTAACAGAGTTGTTCTCAGAGGTTTAGTGCCAAAATAAAATAAAATAATAGTGATGTGATAACTCTGTATGTGTGCTAGCACAAGCCTGCTGTCTGATTTCCTGATGTTTAGGAGGTCTTACAGTCCCATTTTAGACCATGAGAGTACTCATGTGTTGGCACAAGAGACAAGGGTTTGACACAAAATCATGAGAAAAACTACCCCCTTCTAGCTCAAGCCCAGGCTAGTTACCAGATACAGTCTGAAATGTCACTAAATGCCTACTGCAAGGGACATGAATTCTTCCAGATGACTCTGACATATTTCACAGAAGGTTGGAAAGACTGAAAACATCTCTGGGATTGGAAGGGGCCTCTGGAAGTCATCTTGTCCAGCCCCGCAGCTCAAGCAGGGTCACCTACAGCTGGCTGTCCAGGCACCCTAACCAGGTAACCAGTTACCCCAGATGATCTGAAGTCGCTCCCCTGTTATAGGTAGGATGAGGTCAGATTTACACTAACATGACTGGAAAGATTTGGCATTAAGAAGAGGCTATGCAATATCCTCCCCATTCTGAAACATGTTTTCCCCCTCCTAGGAATCTCAGGCTATATTTAGTGTCACCCAGTGGAGCAGAAATGCTTACACAGAGCACAGAGAATTTAGAAAGCCCGGTAGTGCTTCTGTGTATTGCACTCTCCCATAAGACTGCAACAAATCTCACTGCCTAATGCCCACTGAAAATCAACAGTAAAAACTCTTTCCTCTCATTACAGACACAAATGACAGGCTTTCAGAATGATTAGCTGGAAATTGCCTTTTCTATCAGATACAAGCCCAGAGGAAGGAGGGTGCCAGAGAAAGAAGATGCTGATATAGGCTTCTTTGTAATGCAAATGTAGGAACAGGCTTTTTATCTTCAGACAAGTGCAAGTGCTTCACAAAGATTTTATTTAAGGCCTGTGTTCTCATGCATTACAAAAGTGAAGCAAGAGACATGCCAGCATTAATGAACTTCTAGGGGTTGTATTATTAGTTCCGAGGAAAAGAGAGAGAGAGAGAGAGCACAATTTAATGTCAGGCTTATTAAAAAAGAGACAAATGCTATTCACGCAAGGAAGATGGTAGAATTGAGTCACACCTCTATGTACTCTGGGGACCTCATATAAACACAAAACCAGTTCTGTCTCTATCAACATCTAAATCACTCTGCTACATCCTTAAAGATCCCATTTCTGCTGTTGTTCTCACATTTCCATACCCTAAAGCTCTGATAGTTGTGATGACAGGAAGATGCAGTTCAAGGAGACCTGTCTCCCTGCAAGGCACTAACTCTGTCGTGTGCTTGACTGGCATTTAACAGTGACGTTGTAACTGCATAATATCATGGCTTCCTTTCATTCACTTTCATTTCTGCTCAGAAACTGGGCTCTGCATCATGGGCAGAGCTCCACAAGCAAGTCAGGAGAAATGAAAAGGAGCAAAAACCAAATCAAAGCCAAAACAAGCCCCAGAACAATAGATAATTATATTCATATCATCTTTATTCCCCTCACACTATCAGCTAGGTCTCTGGGAAAACAACAAATATCACATGCCAGTATGGTTTTATTTTCCCCGCACTTCTCCATCTCTGCTGTCACAGGCACCCTATTTCCTCCTTGCTAGTGGTCTCCACTCAAGCTGGAATTGATTGACTACTGACAGAAGGAACAGGAATGCTTAAACTCTCATATCAAGGTATTTTAAGGATTATGTAGTCCTTGTTAAGCATCTTGTGTGTTCCAAGTCTCACTTTCCAAAAGTACCTAGCAAAGCATAACACCTCCCCTTAATGCCCAACATCAGAGGCTTCTGCGTAGCAGGCAGTGCACTTATCACAGCTATTTGGTCATCCTTGGGAAGAAAAGGATTGGTACAGCTCATTTAAGAGGTTGACATGGGAAATTGTGCTATAGTATATAAAACTGTTTTTCAAAGAATGCTACATTTAGAGAAGTCCTATTGAGGGAACAACTTTAGCCTAAATTAAGGCACCTCTCTGAAAAACTTTGAATTATACATACTGCTATTAAGTCTTTCTGAGAAAAGCAGGGAAAGAAGGAGAGATAAAGGCCATTTTATTGCAAAAAAAACTGTTGAAAAGATTTCTGCAGCCTGAGAACACACTGATTAGAGGTTGTCAAGGGTACTCATAATGCTGTGTACCTGTTAGGCAACAAAAAATATCTCATTTTACTAAAGATGGGGATGAACCTTTAGAAGCTAATAATTTAAGAGCTTTCTTGAGCAAACTGTTTCTTAACAGAGCTTCTACTCCCATTGAGACCCACCTACCCCTTCAAAACATAACACACACTGAAAAATGGTTTCCAGTTCAGCTGAGTAACACATATGGCCATCTTCAGCATCTCCCACTTTTATGCTCAAAAGAAGAATATTGTTCTGGTTATTACAAAGTATCTGGTCATAACACTAGATATTCTGCTCACAGCAGAAGAAAAAGACAATGGGTTTTTCCCTTCCACAATGGAAACAGACAGAAATGCATTGCACATCTGCTTCTCTCTGAAAGCATGTGACTTAGGCAGCTCTTACAACATGCAATTCCCAAAAGATGGAGCACCCACGCAGACCCACTCTAGGTCTTCAGCAGCTGATAAAGCTCTCAAAGACAGAAGATTTACTGTGTTTGTTCCCATTACTTCCCTGACACCAAGTCTGCTCATCCTCCAAACTCCACACTTCCCCTCATCCCCCAACCCAGCTTTCAGCAGCGATGGGACTGAACCTGTCTGACTGTGTCAGCACATTTCACAGCTTATTGATGGTGGACATTCATACTTCCTTCTGAACCTGAAGACTGCTGGCTGTGCTAAGTGAAGCAACTTTTTCCTTGGCAACCTACTCTTAGTATGCTTTTGCTCTTCAGCCTATTGTCCTGCCATGAAATCTGACTGTTTCAGAGGCAAGGGTAGCATATTGCTCCTATTGAATGGCTGTGAAATAGCATGTGAGAGGGAGAAACAAAAAGCAAAGATTGCATAGTAAAGAAGAAAACAGTTTCATAAAAGGATCACTAATGCAAAGGAGTCATTCCTCACTTTCCCACCTTTAAAAAGGCACTAACAACAAATGAAAAATCAGAATATAGAACCATAGCCAAACTTATCTGCTGAATTATTCATTAAAGCCAATGCGGGGTCTGCTTGAACTTCTCCACTAACCACCATGGCTTATTTGGTTATTGCCTGGTGGAATATGAGACATAAATGTCTGGTTGTAGTCTAATTTTGCAGCTGTAGCTTGTTTTGAACAGATAGAAGAAACTAACTCTGATATATTGCTTTGAGTAACCTTGATATGTATAGATAAGAGAGACTAACTAGGAGCGAAGAGGGAACAGAGAGGAGTCTCCAGAGATAAGCCAGATCATGCCAGTTCTGCAGTTGCCAGCTCAGCAGAGCTTTGCATTCTGAGCCAAAGGTAAAAATACACTGTGAGGAAGACTGGGGGACTTCTTCCAGAAGACCCTGGCCCACGACCACCAGACAGCAGTGTGCAGGCGTCAATGGGAGGAGACTTATGATAATGAGTTCCCAGAAATAATTATAATAACCACATCTATTCCTGGAATTAATTGTAATAACCCCTCCTTTGACAATGAATATGTATATTTCTCATTATAAATAACTGCTTACTTTGAAGTACGGTGTGCAAGTTCTGAGTGCTCCCCCTTGTGCCCGGCGCTGTAATAAACATGCCTACTTTATAACCTATCTCGGGTTGTAGAGTTTGATTCCACATGTCAAATACAAGTTAAAACAAAACAAAAAACTTAAAAATTTAAAAATCTTCTGTAAAGATCTATCTGCAAGCAACATGTGGCTTCCAAATAATTGGAGTGACCTTTGCCTTCCCTCAAACTCCAACCTATGGTCAGCAAAATCCCACCTGTGCTGTAGAGAACAAGGGTATTAACTATTAAGTCTCATTGCTATTCACTGAGCCTCACTTCCTATAGCAGGAAATCCCCTGCAGAGGAGTGGAGTTAAAAAGTCCTCAGTTGGTACTGAGCAATGGAGTGAACAAACAGTAAAGGACTTACTAGAACATCTAACTGGAAATGGAGCCTGTTCTATCCTATCCATTCACTAATTGGGCCAGTTCATCCTGTCCATTCACCAATTCCTGCCCATCTCACCACACACTTTAAAGATTGCCTTCTAATGCTTCAACAACATAAGACAAAAGATTTTTGCACAAATAGAGGTCTTATTTCCTTCTTTGCTCAGTCCACATTTACAAATGTGTATTTTCCACTTGCCTAACACCTACTGCTGTTCCCTGTCTTCCTTAAAGCCATGCCTATGGGACATCAGGACATCCAGACTTTGAGAAAGTGCAGCAACTTCTTCTACCAAACCTTCCTGGCTAAGTACGAAGGCATCAGAAATTACCTCTTGATATGAGAGTACCAGCAACTCCTTTATGGATGAGATGTAAAACTATGGTCCAAACAATTGCGGTCCCCAGCTCCCCATCATGGGAGATGCTGGCATCATTGTTGCCAACAAAAGGTTGTTCTTTTGAGCCTGCCATTGTCTCTTCCCCTTCTGTTCCTCATTCTGGCTTACATATATTACACAGAATCACAGAATCACAGAATAATTGTGATTAGAAAGGACCTTGTAGATCACTGAGTCCAACCATACCTACAAGAATAAAGAACACCTAAATACCTGACCACTAAAAGGAAACAAAAAACAAAATACAAAAACCAACCAAACAAAAACCAACCAACCAACAAACACCCAAACAAAAAAAAACACACACACAACACCAAAAACCAACACACAAGCCCCCTACGTGCCTGCCTGTAAAAGCATGTCGTGAAGCACCATGTCAAATTTCTTAACTACCTCCAGGGATGGTGACTCCTGGGCAGGCTGTTCCAGTGCCTCACCACTCTTTCTGTAAAGAATTTCTTCCTAATATCCAATCTAAACCTCCCTTGCTGCAACTTCAGACCATTTCCCCTGGTTCTGTCAGTAGTAACTAAGGAGAAGAGGCCAACACCCACCTCTCTACAACCTCCTTTCAGGTAGTTGTAGAGGGCAACGAGGTCCCCCATCAGCCTCCTCTTCTCCAAACTAAACATGCCCAGCTCCCCCAGCCTCTCCTCACACGACTTGTTCTCTAAGCTCCTCACGAGCTTGGTAGCTCTCCTCTGGACATGTTCCAGCATCTCAATGTCTTTCCTATAATGAGGGGCCCAGAACTGAACACAGTATTCGAGATGAGGCCTCACAAGGGCTGAGTACAAGGGCACAATAACTTCCCTTCTCCCGATGGCCATGATATTCTTTATACAAGCCAGGATCCTGTTGGCCTTCTTGGCCACCTGGGCACACTGCTGGCTCATGTCCAGACAGCTGTCTACCAGCACCCCCTGGTCCTTTTCTGCTGGGCAGCTTTCCAGCCACTCATTCCCAAGCCTGTAGCGCTGCTGGGGTTTGTCGTGACCAAAATGCAGGACCCAGCACTTGGCCTTGTTGTACCTCATACAATTGGCCTTGGCCCATCGATCCAACCTTTCCACGTCCCTCTGAAGACCCTCCCTGCCTTCAAGCAGGTCACCACTCCCACACAATTTGGTGTCATCTGCAAATTTACTGAGGGTACTCTCAACCCCCACATCCAAGTCATCAATAAAGATGCCAAACAAGACTGGCCCCAAAACTGATCCCTGAGGAACAACACTGGTGACCAGCAGCCAGATGGATTTCACCTCATTATTTGTGGGGAGTCAGTATATAACAGTGGGGAGGCTTCACAGAGAATTCTGCAGTCACATTTTCTCAGGTGATTGATGACCTGGTGACACAGTGAAGACAGAAGTGTTCAAATGGCTGCACTGGAGGTTTGGGAAGAGAAAATATCTTTTATGCCTTCAAATCCCAAATTACCAACTATGACGATGCACCAGAATATGAAGACAATAACCTCTAAACTTAATCTAAGCAAAACTTTTGCATTCAAGACAGCTTGGAGAAAGTTTATAGAACAAGAGAAAATATGCAGAGAAACAACTACATAGAAGTGTATGTGAGGTTTAAGGCAAGACCAGGCATTAGCTGATGACATTCTGGCCAAGTGCTCAGAACAAGACTTCAGAACAACCCAGCAATCTGCACGATCACTTCCAGGCATGTGATTTCTAAAAGAATAGACTTTGGGAATAGCTTCTGAGTGCAGTATATACCTTCTGCTCAACAGATGCAAAGGACTATCTGTAGAGCTTTAATGTCATATATGATTTCACTTAGGCATCAGAGTATCCTTAAAAATTTGTAACCTAAAT
The DNA here is from genome assembly GCA_033439905.1 of Ceryle rudis. Classification (NCBI taxonomy): domain Eukaryota; kingdom Metazoa; phylum Chordata; class Aves; order Coraciiformes; family Cerylidae; genus Ceryle; species Ceryle rudis. The sequence continues at coordinate 7,088 of JAAGNO010009192.1, read as the reverse complement.
CAAGAGCCTAAATAACATTTGTAAATCCCACTTCTGAGATTCTCAATATGTTTACCATGGAAAAGAACACTGTTAATGCTGCAGACTGAAACTCTTAGGGAAAAAAAATGCAAATTATATGGATGTATGTATGTATTGCCTAAATCAAGTCCCTGCTCGGAATGGTGTGGGAAGAAGGAAGAGATAGGTGGAAAAGAAATTTGTGAGTGATACTCCCTTGTTCTTCATTTGCTCAGGGAGACAGCATATTTCTTTTTCTTTAACCATACACTTTTACATGTCTTAAAGCCTCTCTAAAGAGGTGCAGATTTTCTTGTCTTTGAAGATTCAATATGCATTTAATCAAGAGGTGAGACTTTTAATTTTATTCCAGTATTTCCCCTTACATTCACTTAAACTGTGAACCACAATTAAATCAGGTGAGATGCAAATAGCAAGATTCTTCAACCTATGGAATTGAATCCTGAACTCAGGTATTTGTTCACAGAAGCGGGACTTGCTTTATTTTCTGTAGCAAGAACACATCCTCAACAATGTAACTCTTTAAAAGGCTTACAACCAAGAATCAGATATATTCTCCAAGGAACACTTTTTCTAATGGCACTCTCCCCTCCTCTGCTTTTATGCAGACTCAACACTAATAGCTTGGATATCACAGCTAAAAGCCATGGAAATGTTGTCATGCCCAAGTAGCATCTCCTGACAACTCCCTTCTGAAGATTACAGCACACTATTTGTTGTGCTTTGACTGAACTGAGTAGTGAAAACAGTTGGATCAGCTGCATGCAAGATTGAAGCTTATCATTACTTTGGGTTATTTTTAGGATTGTGGCAAGCTGATACTGTCTAACAACCTGGAAAGTGCGAATACTCAAATAGCTACATCTGCCTTTCCTAGAGCTGAAAATCAATAGCTTCTCCGCATCAAAAGCATAGTTACTTTACATTCCTGTCTCTGTTGCTACATCTTACCTCATACAATGGGGAAAGAAGGCCACAACACAACTTATGTGCAGATTTATAGGTGCAGAGACAATGCTCCTGCTACTGCGCTCTGCCTTCAGTGTGCTTCATTTCTGGTGATCAGAGGACAATCTCTTGAGGAATATGGGAATAGTGAGGAAGACCTTCATGGTTCAGTAAGATTTTGGCTGTTCCTCTCAGCCAGGACTGTCCATTAAAGTGCTGCAAAGGCACCAGTGGAGAACATGCACACAACAGGGCCAACTGTATCATTAACTGAGAAAATTTCAATCCTTTTTGACATAGAACAGGTTTAAAACTGGACCTGGAGGCAATAATCACTCAAGATGCTCAGTTCTGAAAAGCTACAGTGTTTTTGAAAGCCCCCAGCTACAAAACTCTAATCTCCAATTTTATCAGCTTCTCTGTGTACCACTGTAACAATACAAGCATAGTCACACACGTAGGAACATAAAAACTTCTAGTCCTGACCCAAACACTGGTCCCTTCCACCTGATCTCTTCTGGCAGATGCTTCAGAGAAGTGGCAGAGTCTCCACAATGCATCTATAGTAGAACTAATGTTTGACTAATGTCAAGCATAATTAATATCTTCATTCCTTCTATTGCATTCAGAAGTAGTCAGACTAATTTCATTGATAAAATGGCTAGCAGAAAAAAAAAGGAGATCTCTAGTTCTACTGATGACTAGCTTACAATGCTACTAGAGCTGAGCCTTATGACTTCAAGTTTCAGATCCTATAAAACTGCAGAAAGCTGTATTGCTCAAAGGGAGCAAGGTGAGCCCTTGAGGGTTGCTTTAATGCATCAAGTTGTTCTTTAAAATATATATTATATCATCAGTGTTGATAAGGGCAAGATTCCATCAGCTGATTGCAGTTTTTCTAGCCCGTTATTTATTTACACAGATAATTAATTCCTCTGAAGTGCAAACATTTATCAACAATTCCATTACCTAACTCTTCTTTCTTAGCCCTTTGTAGGACTAGGCACACTGACAGCTTCAGTAACCACCATCTAATTAAAGTAATTGTTGGACTGCATTTCTTATTCCGTTTCATGTATAATTATACTCCATGGGAAATCTTTTGGGATTTGAAACAGACTTTTAATCTATTCCACATGAATCAAAAACAGCTCCCAAGAAAATAATTTAATAGTCATGTTTAACAGTGTGCCACTTCATTTGCACCAGAGATTTCACTGTCTCAGTGCTACTCACAGACCTTTTCAGTCACACAGGGACAACAAAGGCTCTTTCACAAGGGAAACACTTTCTAAAATTTTTTGTACATTAATTAAGTTGGTTTTAAAGGGAAATGCTGAATTGTTTGAACAAACTCTCCTAGAGAGACTGACAGCTGCTCATCCTGAAGTTTTATGGACAGTTGCACTTGTTTGACTTTGATTTACCTTAGATTTACAATGACCAATTCACACTTTCATGCACTCTCCTTCCTTACTGCCTGTCATGAGAGTACTACCATTTTTGGTACAGTGACAGCGTGTACTTTCACTACTACTTTGTTCATAGTACCAGTTAGTGTCAAGATGTCTTATTTCAGCACTGATATCATTACAGTTCTTCACTATAAGTGGTTCTAGTAAAGAAGACACAGAGGGAAAAAAAAAAAAAGAAAAAAAAGAAAAAGGGAACTTTCCTGGGGCTGTCACTTTCTGTGGTACTTTTCTGCTTGGAGTGATGGAACTTGGGTCCAGACAGGACAGGTTCATTGGAAAAAAATTTTAAGGTTACCTGTAGTTACGTTTAAATTCAACTACTGGTGTGTACCATATCAGGACACTAGCACACAAGGTTTCCTCCCTCGGTAATTTTCTATTTGTGAAAATCAGCACATGGAAGCATATGATGAGACCTGGGTCTCAGCTGAGTATGGAGCAAGGTGTTACCAAGACCAACACCTTATTGACCTACAAGCAGGAAAGCATTCCCGTGTCCCTTACTTTATACACGTCATACAGGGAGGATACAACTTCTTATTAATCTTTCTGAGCCTTCAAATCTTCTCTTGCCATTTGAACTGAAAATTGCTCAGATTGTCAGATTCCTAACTCTGGGGCATTTTAAGAAAAAATCGACAAACATGTTTGTCTTAGGGCAGCTTTCAAAATTGTACATGAATTGATTATGGATGTCCACCCTTGCTTTATACAGACAAACAAGGTGAGGCTCTGTAATCCTATAGATGCGTCATATGCAATACACAGACACTTTAGACTAGGAAGCATTCAAGGATCTTTGTTTCACCTCCCAAGAGACAGAAACAGTGTCTATAGTTCTGCTTCAGAATAACAAACACTGCTATTCAGATTGAAACACCATAGTTTGATTACTTGCACATTTTCATATTGGCCAAAATCACCAGATAAGTGGATCGATGTGGTGGAAAGCTGAAGCCACTGGCTGCTCCATTAAGTGAAGAACGCAGGAGTCCCTCTAAAGCCAGCTGGCCATGTTATTGTTGATCAACATAACCCAACCATATCTATGTTAATCCTATAATCATGTACTGCTTGGCCGCATGTCAGAACAGAAAACAAATATTGTAATGTAGCTCAGGGCTGATGGTTGACAGAGGTCAGAGATGAGTGATTGTGATGGTATGTCTGAATGAGGAAAAAGCAGAAAACTGCTTGACTGCGTGTGCGTGACTGAAGACAGTCATGGGAAGGAAGAATGTGTATGAAGGAGTAGAACTTCTGAGGGCCGAAACAAAGAGATAAAAGACCTCACCCTGATGGATATGCATGATAGCTTTGTGCAGAAAACATTTAAAAGGCTGACATAAAGAATAAAGAGGAGGCTAGCTTACCAGCTAGACCTTACTTGCTGCTTAACTATCAAGACTCTGCATCTTCCCTGTGTCACATCCATCCACAGATATCACAGATCTATAATGTCCATCTTCAGTACTTATCACACCATCTTTCTGTGATTACAGTATATTAAGTGAGGAGTGGTCACTAGATATAGAACTTGCCAAGCTATTTATCCAGTTAATTAACTCAACATTTTCCTGCTGCTTTATTGATTTGGCAGCCTGAAGCTGCTGGACAAACAAATTTACAGACTTGTTTATTACAGTTTTAGGAGATTATCTAAGTATGGAACTTTACTTAATGTGTCAGCTAGCCAGTACTTATATAAATGGCAACTGTTTTGTGCAGGTAGATCTAAACTGGCACACAGGCTTCATACTGACGCATTACACAAGGAGGGATTTCATTCACTGAAAACATGCAGTGCTTTGTCAGATATTTGTCATTAGCTATCACCTCACTAGAAGAAGCATCTAGCCAATATGCAAAACTAGATACTATAACATAGGTTGAATACAAGTTTTGTGAATATATCTTTGTTCACCCACTATAAAGCCCTCTGTGATCACTTTGTGAAACTCGTCTAACCTTTTGCAACTAAAGTAACATTCGCTTTTGCAAAAATATCAGAGAAAGAAATCCATCTATTATCGGCATGATTACAGTGCCTTGACAAAGAACATAATGCTTTTTTCACTGATACTCGTATATTGGAAGCAAAACTTTGCAGACTATTCTCCTGCATCTGTGTAAGCAAATAATGCACAGTTAAACTGGTAATCTAATGAAATGTGAGATTTTATTCTAACTGACCATTTACAGTTATATCACTTGTTAAAAGGTTGGACATTTTGAAAGCAAGAAAACTAATACAGGGAACAAAACATATTTCAAAATGACAGCAATCCAAAAGCATTATTTTGTGAATTTCTTGAGAGGGTCAGACACACAAAAACCTTTCAAAAACATTCTTATTTGGAAACACTGTTCATAGAGCAGTATATTTTTATGGGGTTTTCATATCTTTCATCTTTTTTTTGTTTTTCTTCTTTTTTTCCTGTCACCACAAGCATAACTTTGCTTTAGGTCTTTGCTTTAGGTGGGCAAGGGTGCTGTCTGGGCCAGAGGCATCTTGGGGCTAGGGGAGCTGTGAGAGATCCCCAGGCCAGCAAGAAGAAAGCAGGGCAGCCATAGGCAGGACATCCACTGGGGCAGCCTCAGCCATGGGCATCAGGCACCTGCCTGGCAGTATCCCCAGGGGCCTGGCACTTTAATGGCACTAACAGACTTTTTTTCTGTTTTCTGTTACAGAGCTGAATATTTGATCTGCCTTTTGGGAACAAAACCCATTCTTTGCATGCCACACAGTTTCATCCGTGACTCAGAGTAGCTATGCAGTATTTCCATGCTAGGTCTCATCTGAGCCTATTCTTCAGCATGTTGTAACATTATACCACACCCCTCGATACATCTCCCAATAACAGACATGATTTATAAATTAGTCACACCCAAGTTGTTAATCCCCTGTTCAAATATTTGAGTAGCATGATTTTTGAAAATCCTGGACACCTAACATTTTCTCTTGGTTACTTGCAGATTAACCAATTGTGCAGTGAATCCACTTCATTTAAATGTGTCAGACTCATGGTACGCAACGCAGAGCTGTTTTCTGTGACCATTTGCCTGTGATTGCTGGTGATCTTCCAGAAGTGTATCAGAAGTAGTATCAGATGTGAAAAGATGACAGATTACTGTCATCATTACTACGAAATCTAGAAGATTGTATGAACAACCCAAATTTCACAAGTTCTTCAGAAAACAACTTTGCACTTACATTCACATAACTTTTTTTTTTCTTATTACAATTCAAAAGCATCACAAAAGGATCAAATCAGAAATCACATTCTGTGTTACTGAAAGCAACTTTTTTTTTTTTTCAAGAATTACAGAATAATCTTTTAAAACACTAAATCACGAATCCAAGTAAAATCTCACAAGTTGAAAATTCAGGGGAAAACTGAGAAGACAGAATGCAGTTATGGTGAATTCTTTTTAATGTATATGGAAAAATGTTAGATAGAGAATATAACTATAGAAGATAATTACTACTAAAGGTTATGGAATAAAAACCCCACTACATTTTAATTACTAGCTGCATAGTGCATAGTGCACTGCTGTGCCACTTAGATCCTAACAAGTCTACAGTTCTGGATGGGATTCATCCTAGGGTGCTTAGGGAGCTGTCACAAGAGCTGGCTAGGCCTCTCTCCATCATTTATCACCGGTCCTGGCTAACTGGGGAGGTCCCTGATGAATGGAGGTTGGACAGTGTGACACCCATCCACAAGAAGGGCCGGAAGGAAGATCTAGAAAACTATAGGCCTGTCAGCCTGACCTTGGTGCCTGGCAAGGTTATGGAGCAGATCATCCTGAGTGCCATCAATCGGCATGTACAAATCAACCAGGGGCTCAGGCCCAGCCAACATGGGTTTAGGAAAGGAAGGTCCTGCCTAACAAATTTGATTTCATTCTATGACTGGGTGACCCATCTGGTAGAAAAGGGGAAGGCTGTTGATGAGGTCTACCTAGACTTCAGCAAAGCCTTTGACACAGTCTCTGACAGCATCCTCCTGGAAAAGCTGACAGCCCATGGCTTGGACAGGTGCACCCTCTGCTGGGTTAAAAACTGGCTGGACAACCGGGCACAGAGAGTGGTTGTGAAAGGTGCCACATCCACTTGGTGTCCGGTGACCAATGGAGCAGTACTGGGCCCAGTTCTATTCAACATCTTTACTGATGACCTGGATGAAGGGATCGAGTCTACCCTTAGTAAATTCGTGGATGACACTAAGCTGGGGGGGAGTGTCAATCTGCTGGAGGGTTGGGAGATGCTGCAGAGGGACCTGGACAGGATGAGTCAATGGGCTGAGGCCAGTAATATGAGGTTCAACAAGACCAAGTAGAGGGTCCTACACTTTGGTCACAATAACCCCATGCAACGCTACAGACTGGGGGATGAGTGGCTGGAGAGCCGCCTGGCAGAGAGGGACCTGGAAGTACTGGTTGATAACCAGCTGCACATGAGTCAGCAGTGTGCCCAGGTGGCCCAGAAGGTCAATGGCATCTTGGCCTCTATCAGGAATAGTGTGGCCAGCAGGACTAGGGATGTAATTCTGCCCCTGTACTTGGCACTGGTGAGGCCTCACCTCAAGTACTGTGTGCAGTTCTGGGCCCCTCACTTCCAGAAGGATATGGAGGTGCTGG
>JAAGNO010009191.1:5952-29209 GCA_033439905.1 Ceryle rudis | reverse complement strand
TAACAAAAACAATGAGACCCACTTCTTATATTTGGGAATATCTCCCGGCAAAATAAATTAAAACCAATAAACCGAGAAGAAAAAAAAAAAAAAACAACCCCCCCCCCCCCAAAAAAAAACCAAAAAAAAAGAGGCAAACCAACAAAAAAAGCCCAGTAATACACCTGTTGAAGGGATAGCACTTTATGTGTGGTTTCTTTTTTTCACCATTACCAAAATAAAATATCAAATCTTCTCTTTATTATAGGATGTTTTTTGTCTAGCTGATAATTTCTGTCATTAAATCATGCATTCATTTAAAATGAAGTTTAGAAAACATCACAGTATAGGAATGTAGTAATATGACTACCAGGAAAACAAAAGCCTATACCTTATTACCTAATTTCTGGTTGGTATAAATTCGCTTAGATTGCCTGTGTGCACTGATGTTACACCACAATATAGCAGTTGGAAATGTAGTCCTTTCATTGGAAATACTTCCCATGAAGTTGCAATATGAGTTATTATGTTATAAAATACATAATATAACATAATAGGGCTCACCTGAGTGAGTTGTGTACTGCACATTATACAATAAATATTACATGGTAATAAACTGAATAATTATAGTAAGTTTATGTTCTTGGATAGTAGTATACAATCCCATTTGACCTTTTTTATTTTCTCAGCCAGGCTAGTGAGTTCAGATATTATTGCATGCTCACTACTGATAAAATGTGCATTCGGAATAAATCCTTCATCTGCATATTTTTAGTGATGAAGTATTAAGATATCAGTGGATCCTCTATTCTCCTCTAACAATAGCTTTTTAAAACAAAATAGCATTTAAGAACTGCTTCATAAAGACAGTCAAATGAATCAAACTGCCCATAGATACATGTTCCTCCATATACTTTCATCAGAAAGGTGTTTTAAAACAAGTGTGTGTGCATTACTAGAACTCTCCTTTGCAATCATCCCATTTGTTTTTAATTTACCCTTTTGGGTATAAAGATAACAATCCTTTAACTGGAAATTGTTATAAATATTTATTCGTCTTAATAGCTAAACTTGTGAATGGGTTTCATCAATCATAGCTAGAGAATGCAATTGTGCAGTTGTCAACAATTAACAGGACATAAACAGTTGATGAATGTGCAGCTGAATTAAAGTGCTCCCTAGGATAACCTGAAATTATAAACTGGATCATTTAAAGGAATCTAACAAAGGATCTTTATAATTAAAACAAAGCAGGGTTAATGGGATGTAAAATTGCATATAATTGCTGTGCAATAATGATTGAATTTTAAATTATTAAAAGCAAATTGAAGACTAAGAATATTTTGAAGGACTTCCTGGGCAGGATTTTGAGAGACATGGGCAATAAATCAACAGTTTTGGGAAAGCCATTTCTTTGGAGTTTGGAGAAAAAAGTTTAAATGTAATACAGAGGATCGTAGTTTTTTATATCTACAGTTAGATGTCTATATGTTTTAATATATGGATGCTGTAAGGTGCTTTTATGAGTACCTAACCTCTGTCGTTTCTGCTTGGAATAATTAGAGTGTCTTTTTGATCTTTGACTTTATTAGAAATGTTCTGAAATGAAATAATTTTGTTTAGTTTTACAAAAAAAATTTAATATCTAGATTCCTGTCACATTAATAAATCGCATTTTCATTTTAAATCAGTTGATTTACTGTGTTTGTTTCTGTTTTTTTCTTGGTTAGATAATGTTTTGTTGGAAAAGTCTAAAGGTAGAATTCACTATACAAACGCTCTGACACACAGTTTTCTAAAAATACAAACTGTTGTAGCAGGTTTTAGCATAACCAGAGTATGTGGCCTTGGATTTAAATTAATACGTTCAAGGAAAACATATGCAAAGATATTTAATTTGGAAGTTTAGCATTAGACTGTTTATCATATAACTGGGAGATTTAGAAACGTTCTGGTTATGATCTTGAACTTCCTGCTTCTTTTTAATGTCTCATGCTATGAATATATGAAGTTGAGGGTATCACGCGTGTCAAGAGCTTCACTGATAACAGCTTAATTAGGATTTCAGATTTACATTAGGGCATACACATAAGTAGATTTCTTAATTTAAGAGATGGATGCATCTGCAATGTTGGCCATAAAAGGAGACATGAAAACAGGCATGTTTAGGCATGATGTGGGAGGGAGTTTACAAACCACATTTAAGTGGGGTGGTAATGGATGAAGTTAAAGGTATGTAGGGTGACAAGAAAGAGAAATAAGATAGGAGCACCCATCTCAAGTAAACAGCTACACAAATGCATACAGCTTGGGAAACTAGCACTAGAAATTACTCCACATGCGATCACAGTACTGTGGCATCAGTGGAATGAATGAGATTTGAAAGGACAGTCTGCACTGCCTGATGGACATGCTGTGATGGACAGATACAAGTTCCTCAGGAAAGATTAGCAGAGAAAGCAAGGAAGGAGCATTGACTTCTCTGTGAAGGAGTAGCCGAGATGTGTGGAGCTCTTCAGTGAGGTTGATAACTTGCAGGACAGGATGAAAGAAGAGTCCAGTAATAGTGACATCATGGTGAGAGTTTGCTACAGACCACCCATTCAGGGTGAGGAAAAGGAAGAAGCATTCTTTAAACAATTTGAGAGAAAGTATCTGGACGACAAAACCTAGTTCTCATGGGGATCTTTAACTTTCTTGACATCCTCTGGAAGTGCAACAAGGTGGAATGCATGAAGTCAGGAAAATTTCTGGAGAATGCTGGGGATGACTTCTTGACAGGATGAACCAAGGGTAACACACGGCTGGATCCGCTATTCTCTAGCAAGCAAGAATTGTTTTTTTGGTAATGAATGGTAATGGTAATTAATGACACCTTTGGCTGTAGTTACCATGAGATAGTGAGGGAAGTGAGGATGGAGACTAGCAGAGTACAGACTTCACGCATGCAGATTTTATCTTACTTAGGAAACAGATAAGTTTCTGCTTGTAAGTATGCCTCCCATGAGATGCTGAGGTCAGGGGAGCTCTGGAAAGGTGGAAGGCCTTTAAGTACAGCATCATCCAAGGGCAAGAACAGGAAAAAAAGTAGATGTATCAAGACATCGGTGTGACTAACCAAGGAAATTACAGTAGGTCTCTGATGCAAAAAGAGAGTACACAGGAGGTGGAAGCGGCAGCAGGCTAGAAAGGAGGAATTTAGAAATGTTGCTTGAACATGTATGGAATGTTGTCAGGAATGCCAAAACTCAACTGGAAATGAGACCTTGAAAAGATATCAAGAGCAACAAGAGCTTCCACCACTTCATTAGTACCAAAAGGCTGACCAAGGAAAATGTGGCCTGTTGATGAATAAGGTGGATGATTTGGTGACAGATAAGACTGAGATGTTCAAGGCCTTATTTGCCTTAGTCTTAACCAAGGTTTCTCAAGCTTTTTTTCTTTAGTGAAAGGGTTCAGGAAGGGAAACTACCAGCGGTGGATGAGTACTGAGTCAAGGATTCCTTGAGACAACTTCTCTCATTCAAGTCCATAATACCCAATGGCGTACATCTGATGGTAGTGAAAGTTCTTGCATGGCTGGTCACTATTATCACTGAAAGGTCAGGGAAATTGGGGCAGGTCACAGGTGCCTGGAGAAAGGCAAATGTTGCACCCATCTTTAAAATAGTTCACAAAAGCCAGAGAACTATAAGCTGGTCAGCTTTTCTTCTGTCTCTTGGAAAACCATGTAGCAAGTCCTCTTGAAACACATTCTGGCCGTATGAAGGAGAAGGTATTTGAGAACAGTCAACATGGATTTACAAAAGGTAAATCATCCCTGACCTACCTGTTTGCCTTCTGTGATAAAACAACTAGATTTGTGGACACATGGAGAGCAACGAACATCATTTACCTTGATGTTGGCAACATTTCTATGCTGTGTCCCACAAGACTCCTGTATCAGAGTTAGAATGCTACATTCTGAATGGATGGACAACTAAATAAGTAGAGAACTGGCTATGTAAATGGGGCTTCGAGAGTTGTAGTTAATTGTTGTACTCTATGCCTTTGACAAGCAGGGTATCTCAGGGGTCTATCATGCCTAAGAGATGGATGTTGCAAATCATTCTATTTGTCTTTCAGAATTGGATTACTATCCTCATCTTCCATTTCCTTCCCCCTTTACATTTTCACAATGCTCACCTCTTGAAAGAGATGATCTCATCTTTTCATTAAAAATAATTTCTTTTTTTTTTTTTTTTTTTTTACTGAATTCCCTCATTTTAAATAGCAGGAGTAGTCTGATCATAATATAAATTTGATGAAACATGGGAATATATTTGATCTCAGATTTAAAATTATAAACTTTGTTTCTGTAATTTCATCTCTGTACCTAAGTCTACTTTCTGCCTTTAGCCATAAAAATACATACTTTTGCATATCCACCTACCTAGACCTCCAAGCATACTTAAAATTCACAGGAGGCCCTTTTCTTTTAAACCTTGTTTTGTTGAGAGGTTTCACTAATTTCCTGGAAAGAGTAGCAGAATGTTTAAAAAGACTGCAAATTTGTGTTTGTTTAAATTTAGATGAATTGCTGATTAAATCCTGAAAGAAGCTAATAAAGGCTTACATTCTTTCCATGTTACCTCAACGAGGATCGTTGGGTAACTGCAGCGAATTTTCTTTTGGACATCCTCTGTTGCAGTTTGGCAGTACTGATATGTTTGGTTTGTGGTAAATGAGCTCACAGTCATTATTCACTGTCTGCAATACTTAAATGTTCAGGCCCTGTGTTAAAAGGTATAGCTATGGTGCCATTTGCCATGTGTGATTTATGATGTGCATTTTGCAGCTGGATCCCTAGATACCCTTTGAAGAACTTGTTTAGTAGTTGGGTCCAAGAAGGAAGGAGAGAGGATGCTGTGCCTTGTTTCTGTCTTGACAATGTTCTTGATCAGAGGAACCTTGAGGTCGGAATGGGGAGCTCACCTGAATCATTCAGGAATGCAAGATACTTGGTCTTCAGACATCATGGATATTATGTAGCTAAGGGCTACAGAACAGCTCACAAAAGATTCCAGTCTGATGTGCAAAACCCAATATATGCAAATCCAGGCAGAAAATTGAACTGGGGATGCAGTGGGACTCAGACACAATATATAAATAAGAACAAAACTGTTTGATTATTCTGTCTTTGGCAGATGTAACCAAATTTTGTTGCTTTATTGTCACCCTCACCAAGTGTAACTTTTGATTGGAGGAATCCTTTATCAACTGTCAGTGGTTGTTTTATGGAAATTTGTCCTAAATGTCATCTTCCATCAGTAGAGGATTCCTCTCACAGATAATTCTGTAAAATTGGGAACTGAATGTCTATATTTCTGCTCCAGCTGAGGCATGAGCTTAAGCTCCCTATTAGAAGTGCTTTTTTATAATCTCATATTCTTGACTACAGCTGTCCTTGCCCTGCCTCTAGACTAATAGTGTGTGTCATACACTGTTATGGTAACCATCATGTACTTGTAGGGTCAGGATAGATGGAGTTCTTAGATCTGAGGCTTTGAAACATTGTTTCACCTTCCAGCCTTGCCTGATCCGGTTCATATCTCGAGGCTGTTTCTGGGATGCAGACTGTCTCAATTGTAACTGCTGGTCTAGGATGTTTAACTTTGGTCACCATTTCAAAGAGACAGATTCCTCTTGATTTAGAAAATTCTTATGCATAATAGAAAATCTTTATGAAGAGAGTGGAATAAATTATTTGTAGTGCACTCTGAATTTATACTGAGTCTGTTATAGCTTCTGTGGCATTTCTGAAACAGTTACCCTCCAAGAAGTTTACCTTGCCAACATGCTCATGCTGTATATGGTCTTTTAATGCCATAATTTCAAACTTTTCTCTAGTAAATTCTTCATCATTGCCCTTTAGCTAGAAATCAAACCTCTGTGTTAGACGTTACCTTCTGAAGTTTATAGGAATTTACTTTCAAAGTATTTATAGCACTACTATATCTTGTAGAACTTCAAACTCTTCAAGTTAGTCGGGTTTATGAATCCTATTGTAGGTACTAACTGCAACAATAGGTTTCATTTCTTATGAATGACATTATGAGTAATAATTGTCAAAATAACTGTGTGGTTGAAAAAGTGGCATATTTCCAGGCTGCTTCTTAGAAAAATTAAGCTATGGGCATCTGATGAAAGTAAGTTGGAGAAACATCTGTTTCCCTGGACATGTGAGTTGGCAGAACTTCAGGAATGAGTAAAGGAAGCAGGACCTTAGCTAAATTATAACAAATGTTCATTTTGTAATCTGTTTTGAAAATTCCTGCTTGGGAATGATTTGCTCACTACTAGGAAGAGTTGACCACAAGATAGCAAGTTTTGGATAGTTGGTGATATACAAGTTTTTATCCTTCAGTTCTGATAGGCATACCAATAGCACTGTTTGTCACAGCCTATCCCATCCATATCTAAACGTCTTGAAAACATTTTATGGGTTTTATATTTTTCAAAGACATTTTGGTTATAGTCTCTATTTCCAAAACTCCAACACCAAAATAAATTCTCCCAAGTTCTGGCTGTTTACCTGAAAGACTTCTTGGAATGTGGAACTCCAGTATCTGAAAAACAGGGGGTTCTGATTGATTCCATGTACTTTTTCTTAATTTCCTTTAACCAGTAAGCACTCTGGATTTCTAAAGTAACCTTCGTGAGGGCAGAATTTTAAAACATTTAAAATATCCTCTTGCTAACTCCTAAACATTTGCAAATCACTCATATTTATGAATTGGCATGTCCCAAGACGTGCTTTTGCCCACTCTGCTCTCACTCGTAAGTCTGAGACTCTGCAATTTTTAGGTAAAGGAGAGCCTGCCATTTAGTCTTATTCCTACGGATTCTTGAGCCCTGTCATGCTTATTTTCAAGTACCAGCATATCTTAATTCTAGTTTTTACTTCTATTCCATATGTTCAGTTGAAAACTTCACAGCTATGTGTACAGAAAGCTCATTTCCCCATAGAAGTCTACCAAGATTTGAGTCACGAGTAATTTCAGACTCCTTTGTTGGTGGATTCCTTACTGAAAGTCCTTTGATTCAGTCTAAAAACAAATCAAACCCATTTCCTAGTAAGGGAGCTGTAACTGTGGTTCATAAATTTGTGGGCATTAATAGAAATCAAGCTTGTCTTGATAAAGAGAAACCATAAGTTACCAAGTCAGTGTTTAATCTCTACCTTATGTGGTAAGAATTGCTGCTTAAAGAGGAGAAGATTGTTGCTGGTCATCAGTTTCTGATTGAGATTAGCCAGTATTGGAAAGGACACAGCAGCACACTTGGCTTCAATTTTGGTCAGAGTTTCAGTGATGCAACTGAAGAAATGGTCACACAAGATAATGCCAAATATTCTAGGTCAAAAAGGAGTACTCTAGCATGGGAAACATAGTTGGGCAGATGACTGAAATATCAGTCAGGATATATTGGGTGGGTTTCAAGCTTGCATTAATATAAATGTTATACAATGTAATATGTTACATAAATATTTTATAACATAACAGTACATGGAGTTCATGTTCTTGAGAATATATGCTAGAGACTGTTGGTTCATCTTTTTGAAATTTCTGAAGAGTTAAAAGACCAATCTATGACTGAAATTTTATTCTGCAACATCATAGAATATAGGGCTAAGACAAAGGAAAACACTGTTCTAGAATTGCACCAGAAAAGATATTTTCATTGAAATTTGGCAGCATGAATGTTACTATGTTTGGGATATACACTGGCAGAAAAGATGAAATCAGTCTAAGAAATTAGTAGAAAAACCAAAAGGCCATCTCTTTTACTGACTGTTTTGCCATACAATAAAAGTCACAGAGCTTATTTGCTTCACCTAGTAAAATAGGGATAGATGGAATATCAGAAGGTCAGCAGAAGGAAGAAGAATTGTGTAAACCTAATGGTAAAATTTGCATTAAATGAAACAGTAAAGACTGCTGAAGAATACATTTGGATTTGAAAGTAAAACGGTTTTAAACTTCAGATGACCTTCCAAAGCTGTACTGGAGGCAAGCAACTCAATCACGTTTTCATAAACCAAAGACACATTTCATGAGCTAGATTTCACGAAAATCCTTTTCATAAACTAAAGATAATTTATGAGTTTGTATGATGTAGGTGAGTGTAGCAGTGAAGGAACAAATTTATTGACCTGAGGTCTGAGGTTTCTGGGGGTTTTTTGTTTGGTTGGTTGGTTTGGTTTTGGTTTGTTTGTGGATTTGTTTGTTTGTTTGTGGGGTTTTTTTTGGGGGGGTTGTTCTTTTGTTTTTTTAATATTATGCCATGCATGTGATTAATTTAGTAACAATTTGCATTCCAAGGATGACAGCATTATCACGCATGTTCATCAAGTGTTACCCAGTTAGGACAGTATGCTGAGCTGTGCTGCCTCTGTATTAGTTTGAGATTCAATCAGAGTTATCTGTCTATGATTGCATCCTGACCTGATATAACATATTTTGCCAGCTTTTGTTTAGTAAAAATATAGTTTGAGAATACAAGATAGCTTCCCATTAAAAGTAAAAATCACTACCAAAATTTATTTTTAAGTAGTGGGTTTATATTTCAAAAAGCAACAACTTTCCTTGAGAAGTACAGTAAGCACATAAGTAAGTTCCTTTCCAAAAACCTCTGTAAGGTGTTGATTACCTGAAAGTAGCGTCTTTCCTTTCAAAGCTAAGATGACATATTTAACTACTTTAACTTACTATGTTTCTGTTTTCTGCCCTACATTCTTGTGCTTACAAATCAAAACATCCATGCCAAGACTTCATTTGGAGGCATGCAAGATTTCAAAATTATGGCCTAGTCTTTAATCCTTTTCTTTTTCAAAAGTCTGTCTTTCTGGCAAGTCATTTTAAGACTAGTGTAATTTTTAATGGTCTTCTAGATGCGAAAACCATAGTTTACCTAGTCTTTGAAGTACTATTTTAGGTGCATTCAAGCACCTAAGGTTAAGTGAATCACTGTATGTCCCTTAGTAACACACATTGATACAGTAGTATTTAATGGTTCTATCATGTTGGCAGGCTGTGGCCTTATTTTTGTCCTAATCGCAATGTGCTGATCACCACACAAACAATTTTTTTGACTTTTTCTTGAAGAAATTACAGTCAGCAATAGAGATATGGGAGGGCATGAAACAACTGGCTAGACACAGTTGAAATAATAGTGAGATATCTCTAGTGGGATGGCCATGGCAGGGGGATTGGAACTAGATGATCTAAGGTCCAACCTAACCAAAACCATCCTATGATTCTATGATATTCCATGGATAAGATTTTTTGACAGCAAACAAAAAGGAAGAGAGCAGATATCTCTCTAGTTTTAAATGAAATCAAATTGCCTGTACTGGACTATGTTCATATTGCTTAAGTTTAGTACCTGCTAGACTATTTTCATTCATCCTACATAGCACTTAGTCCATCTCTCCCCTGAAACCTGTACTGTTCCTGTTTCACCTTAAGATACATTACTATTTTGACTGCTTGGTTCAGATTGTTTGGAATAACATGAGGGCTAGCCACTAGAATGATGTGCTCTGTGTGTGCTGGGATATGGCATGAAAACACCTGCAGAACTTCCTTGGGTAACACTGGAGATAGCTTATGTTAATGCAGTCTCATCAATGTGTCTTCAGTGAACTGTTCCTTAGACCAAGACTGTACATTTTCTGTGTGGAAATTAGAGTGAGACAAAAAAAATGAGTGTGAGCTAAGATAATGATTTGAGTGCTTTAGACAGGAGCCAGTATTCAGTCATGTTCCCTGGTAACCTCTTATGTGCCATCTCCTTGACTTTGGACCCTGAAGACCCTCAAGGGTCTTCATTTCAAGGTTACCTGAAATCTGGCTTAGGTTGCCTAATGTGCTGTCCAAAAGCTGCATCAACTCCAAAGTTGTTCCCAAATGCATCAGGTCTCTCAGTCTCTGAAGCAGAAAGGTCCATTAGTGCGGTGGGAGGTAGAGCTGTTGAGGGGTCAGCAGTAAGTTCAGCCAGCTGATTTGAATCACCTGGTACATGTCTATAAAAGTGTTCATTTTCTGTAAAGCAGCCAGAGACTAACGTTGACACATTTTTTTTTTTCCTTTTTTTTCCCCATATCCCTCTTTTCCCTGAGTATTGTCAAGAGATTTATTTATAACCTGTGGGAATTAACATTCTCAGGGAATCCATTTGAAGTCCCTTGTGGGTGTTTTAGTGAATAAATGGGCAAAGAGAATATGAACACTTCTTATGGCAGACAAATACAACTAAGATGAAGATTTTATGTATTTATCATTACCCGTGAACAGAGGCAGTTTAGACTGTTTATTGAGGTTTAAAAAGTATGCCTAGACGTCCCAAATACTAAACCCAGTGGATCAAAGTTAGACTTGATCTTTTCTCACCAAGTTCTTGGTGGCAGGGAGTGTCTAAGAAAACTATTGATTTTACCTAAAGCCATTTGCAACTAGAAATTGTGCCTGGACCACAGCTGATTCAAAGATACTGAGTTTGAATTGTGCTCCATTTATTCAGGAGGGGCTGTACAGCTAATAGACACTTGAAATCTGTGTGTTTGCTTTTCAAATCTTAGCTAGTTGCTTCCAGGTCATTAATGTACTAAGGAGAAGTTCACGAAGACCTGTGATGCAAAATTTGATTGAAGATGTCTTGGATTTTCTCATTTTAAAGAAGCTTGTTAATATCATGAATGGTGACTCCTAGTCCATGTCTTAGGGCAGTTCTAGACTTACCTCTTAACTATAAAAATCTGAACACTTAACAGTAATAAAATACTAAAGCATTATCTTCCAGCAAGGTAGATTAAAAAATTAAGCTAAATTTTGAAGAGTACAATGGAGGCAACATTACTCTTTCTCCTTACAGTTTTCCAAATCCTTTTTGCTTTCAAGAATAGCAAAGAATTAGATAGAGAAAAAAGGCTTATTAAAAGCATGAATATCCACTGTGAAACCCTGATCCAAGCTTGTTTGTCTTTACCTCTAAACAGAGGCCCCAAAATTTATGTCTTTCCATGCTGCACAGCAATATTAAACAGTAGCACAGGGACAGTGATTTCTTTCCTTCACAGATGGTAGAACACACCAAAAGACACAAGAATGGAGTTCAGATCTTACCATCTTACAGGTCTAGTAATCATGGCTTTCATTTCTAATAGTCACAACTTCCATTTGTGGTGCTTTTAACCACCAGACACCAACCTTGGGGTGAAATTTGCTAGAAATTTCACATTCTTAATATTAGAGTCTTTGAAATTGTCTTTCCCTGATACTGCAAGAATGAGAATCTCAGACTGTGTGCCAGTTTGTCACAAAGAGAAACAGTTCTTCTTGATATTAAACAGACCCGTGAGATCTTTGCATCCTGAAATATATTTCCTCCCTGCTGATAAGAAGAGCAAAGGAATTCTTAATAGAACAGGCAACTGTGGACTGTAGGAAGAAGAAAGCAGTTGCTTCCATTCCTCCAGCCCAATAAGATATCCACATTATTAACACCACACTCTTTTTTGCACTGCAGTTTTATTATGTACCTCATGGTATTTGGTGGCCTTTACAAGAGTTTTAATTTAAGGTGTCTAATTGACATCCTCAGTCCAAACTTAAACGATTTTCTTCCTTCTTTTTAAGTAATATTTGTCTAGTTCTGATGACATAAAACCTGGAAACATTGTTTATTTTTCACTCTAGTGTTTGCAAAGCATTAGAGATGTTTATATTATTTTGCAATTTTAATAAAATTTTAAATCTTCTGTAATCTTGTGGGGTTTTTTTTTTGGACTTTGCAATAACTTATTTGAAGTGCATCAAATACAAAGGTTGATTTTGATTTTTCTTATTTCAGATTATTATGTCATGCAATGAAAGACCACATAGTGCGTGTTGCCAATGAAGCAGAATTTATTTTGAACCGACAAAGAGCTGAAGATGTCCACAAGCACGCTGAATTTGAGGTAAGCCTGAGTGTTGGTGCATTTCTGCTTCTCTGTTTTCACTCAGTTGTCACCTAGACTGTAACCCCATACAATAAAGATTTTTTTTTTTTTTCTTCCAAGAAAGAAATTCACGTTGAAGGCATTTCAAAACTGGTTTTTAAAAGCTTTGGTAAATGTCAAACACAAGGAATGGTTTTAATTTCTCATCTCCTCACTAAAATTCATTAAAACGTTTACAGCTTGAAGAAATCCCTGAATCAGAATGTCTAAACTGCAACGAGAGACCTTTAGGTTCGCAAAGAACTTTTCTGATTTATTGCAAATAGTAATGCAAATTACATTAGTAATTAATTTTGTTGGATTTTATCAACAGTATATATGGTTTCATTAAGAAAGAAAAGCAGTTAATACACTTATGACATTTCACTTTGCTTGCTATTATTTATATATTGAAATATGATGTTACATATCTTTGTTACTAGTTAAGAATCATTAACTCTTGACAGTAAGATAGTGTTTAAAATTTCTGTTCTTTTTAAGTATTGAAGAAGTAACAGAGCAGCTGAATCCTCTAAGTCTTTAATGTCTGTAATTCTTACTGCTAAAAGGAGTCAACATTCAATAGCTTTTTTCATCAATGAGTGTTACAGTACACAATTTAAATTACATTGCTTGAAAATGATACAAATGCATATATTAATAAAAAGCTATTTTAAAACATTTTCAGCTTAACAGGTTTTTGATTTTTTTCTTCAGGATTAATTTTGTTCCTATGCAAAAAATTTTCATGCAAAAGTGATAAAATTTCATTTTTGACATGACTTCATCAAATATGAGTTTGCATTTTTATAGAGCATTTCAGAATCCCTGTATTTTATTATTTCCCAACCTGCCTGCACTTGCACACATTTCTGTATATGCAAGTAAGTACACATGCACAAAAATACATCTCCACGTGTTTTAATGCTCAAGTGACCTAACATTAGGATTAAGATAGGCTGACCTAGTATTGATTATAATAAATAGCTGTATCAATTTATTAATCTGTCAGAAATTGTCAACAAGCACCTGGTAGCTAGAAATAGGATCCAGTCATCTTAGTTTTGATGAGGTTTTTATCTCCTTGTAACAGATCTCTTAAACGTGCACTTTGATGTACTAGTTCTTGTGCTCCTTGACCTAGCTGAAAAAGTGCTAGACACAGAGATATCTGTTGTCTTTTTGAATATACATAACCTTTACTTTGTTTTGTCAGAGCAGACAGCAGACACTTGTCATATGGGATTGCAACAACTTTATTAGCAAGCATATACTGCATATTTTGATCTTAGATAAAATCACATTTACAATTAAGTGTGTATCAGAGTGAAGTTTCATATTGCCTCAACAATAAATAACATTTGATATTTATCAGAGCATCATTCAGTAACCTAAGATGACAATAGAAGATTGAGTTATCTGCTCTTTGAAGAATACATTGAGGTATAAGATCTGTCAGAACTCTAGACAAAATGAGAATATTCAATTAACTACTAGCTTCTGTTAGCAAATAGGATTTAGAATATTAACTAAATTCCCTAAAGAAATAGCCTTAAGTCAGTCTTATTGTCTGGTAAAGGAAGCAGCACATTTTTCATACATGAAAATTTTCATTATATTTGTCACATGAAAAACCTCAGCTACACGTTTTAGATGAGTAAGGTAAAATCTACAAGTTATAAAACAAAATCATGAAATGTAGCCTATGTCAATATGAAACTCAGATGTACTTAAATAAGGTGATGGTTAAAGTCTGAAAAAAATGTTTTATATATATATTGTCTTTAATAATGGTAGGTATATGACTGAACATTTTTTTATTCATTCTACTTAAAAGTAGTAGGGACAAAGAGATTTCTGGTAGTTTTCTGTTGCATAATTGTAAATCTGTCACTTTGTTTTAATAAGCTGTATTGGTATATGTTCTGGGGTTTAGTACATGTTAATCATTGCTCTCAGCCAGAGAAGTGGGTGGCTATTTTATTTTTTCCTTTTAAACTTTAATTGAATCATTATGGATGAAATGATTTGGCCCAAGCTGCACCAAGTTACTGTGTCGCCTGTATGGTGGAGAGGCCGTGGACCAGCATCTAAACTTTATCCTGAGACTACAGTTGCAGTCAGGGTCAGGGAAATTCCTCCCAGAATGGGTGCTTCACAGTTAACTTTCATTTTGTTAACCTTTATAATTATTCAGGAAGAAAAATGAAAATTTAATTTTACTGTCCAATGAGCTGGTGAAATATTAACCTCATTACTAAGGCAGACCGCTGTACTAATTGGTGCTTCCCTGTACAAGAAGATAAATTGAAAAATGAATTAACCCTTTATGAATTAGTGTAACAATTGTTCAGATAAATTACTTGAAATAATGGCTGTAACACAGTGGAAAGACCACTATTAAAATCTTACTACACGCTAATGTGATGTGTACTAAAAAGGTAGTGTGCAGAAATATGAAGAATAAAATGCAATTTAGTATAAAGTTGAATTAATTTTAATTGTTCTTTTGAACATTAGAAAACAGAATTCTATTCAGTACTCTGTTACAGCACAGAGTGTTAGTTAAACCTTCTAAAATGATGCACAATAACTGCATGCAAAAGTGTCTCAGATGATTTTAAAATTAGCTGTTTTGAGAATAATCTCTCCTTGGTAACTTATACGTAGAAATTGATACTTCTAATGGATTTATTTTGATTAGTATAATCTACATTTGCCTTTTTTAGACATTTTGAAATTTTCTTTACTGGGACAAAAAATTGCATTTGAACAAAAAAAAAAGGAAAAATTATATTGTGTTTATTATACATAAAGAAATGATTTATCAATGCTAATAGACACAATAGAATTTTGGCAGTCTTAGAAAAAAAAATTCCATGAAGGTCAATAACCACAGCATTTATTTTAGACATATTTATCTCTTAAAGAAAATGTGGTGAAAGCATGAGAGCCTTTTCGGTTTAATAGATGAGTAATTTTTTTTAACCATTAAGGGTTTTTTAGAATGTTATGAAATGTTTTCATGTTGTGATACAAAAGAGACAATATACTCCTTAATTTCATTGTTAAAGGAGTTTCTCTTTAGCATCTGTAATAGTAAAATTATCAAATGTCTTTTTAATTGTAGGTTTTACTGCAATTTAAAAATCAATAACAGTTTACATATTTTTTTCCTATATATGATACTAGTAGTTTATACTGTGAGAATACAGGAAACTTTCACAAATAAAAAACCAACTTTTAAGTCATATCCGTGGTCATACATATACACACAGAGATATATAGCTAAATGTTTTTAATTACAGTAATTTAAAAAAGTATTTTAATAAAATTCATGTCATATTTAAAGAATTTTAGTTAATAATAATAATAATGTTAAGGTGATTCTAAATAACGTATCTTTTATGAAGATGTACTTTCATTCCTAGTCGCAGTGTGCTCAATATGCTGCTGACAGAAGAGAGGAAGAGAAGATGTGTGACCATCTTATCAGTGCTGCTAAGCATCGAGATCATGTTACGGCCAATCAGCTAAAACAGAAGATACTCAACATACTAACAAATAAACATGGTGCCTGGGGAGCTGTTTCTCACAGGTAAGGTACAAATGTAAAATATGTGGATTTTAAATGTTACTTTCAAAGATTAAGAAAAGCAGTCTTTGTGTAACTGGAATATAAATGTGTTAGGAGCTAGGATTGCTAAATTATATTTTCCTCGTTAGTCTTTTCTTCCATTGGTTCTTGAGAAGTCCTCTTTGCTAAAGATTTGCAGATCAAACTCCTTAATAGACTGGAAACATAATATTTTACCATATTTTAAATAAATTGTAATGGGTATTTGTTGCTTATAATACAGTTTTACTGTTAGTATAACCAAAATGTATCTGAATTCTGCAGGTGTTCCTGTTAAAAAAATTAATTGAAAAAAAGAAAAAAAATCCAAAGTATGTAATTTCTACTGTATGTGATATTAGAGTTTTTGAGATTTTAATCAGAGCTGTATTGAGTACTGTTTTTAGAAGTTCATTCTATTCAACATAGAGGTGAAATTAAACAATTTCATATATCATGCGAAAAACCTTGTTCTTCTGAATTACAAAAATAGCCAGTGGGTAAGGTGATAAGTCTTACGTGGAAGACTTGAGCTGAAATTGATCATTTCCTTCATTCAGAGCAAGATCTTAAACCTGGGTCTGTCATGTGAGTGCCCTGTCTGCAGAACTAGAGATTGCCAAGTCTCTCTGTTGCCCGTGCATTCGAGCCACAAATCCTTGATTATTTAGTCAGAGTGGAACACCTCAAACAAGAGAAATCAAGGAAGTTTTGCCCCCAACTATTCAAATATTTACAGCTTACTTTTCTACTTAAAACCTGTTTTAGTCTGCTCTGAGTCAGGCAGAGCAGAACAGAAAGTTCCATTTTAGCTCTGAAAAACCTTTTCAGTCAAAATCTAGTTCAGACTGATAGAACAATACAAAAGCATCTCTCTAGATAAATATTTTCTTTCCAAAAATCTAATTGGATTTTAGGGCTTAAGCCTATTATAAAAGTTGCCAAGTATTAATTGTGACACATCAGTAATAATATTTAATAAATATCACATATACTGTTCATTCTCTTTGTAGTTCTGTCTAGTTGGTTCCTGCAGTTATACAGTGTTTAAAAACAAAAAAAAAAAAGGAAATTTTTCATCTCCATCATCTTCATATCTTCCAAAAATATAACTATTTCCTGGATGATGATGGAGATCTATTTATTTTTTAAGGTGGTAGATAGTGTGGAAATTCAGTTTTATAGAAACTCTGTAGTCTAATAGCAGAGACGTTCTGGTGGATATTAAAAAAAATAACAGGTAGAAATTTGTGAAATGGTTAATTCAAAATAGCCTTAGCCCATAATGGATGCTCATGTTATCTCTAGTTGTGGGTTGAAGCTGTGTATCTGGAGACTTGAAGCTGATGAAAATAAGTGAAATTTTCAGTTCTTTTAATGTCTTTGAATTTTTGAATAATGTTGTTGCTCAAGTCCATGAATGGCTGCAGACAGTTTGCAGACTAAAGTCAGATTTGTGACATCAACTTTTTTTAGGAGACCATCTCTTCTTTGGGCCAGGTAACTTTCCTCTTTTGGATTGTTGATGGCATCCTAAATGGCAACTGCTGCAGCTTTTTTTGCTCTTCAGTACATGATGGTTTTTGCTGGTCCATGAAGCAGGTTGACACCTGTGACAAACCTATCAAATCTCTTGCATCAAGCAAAAGAGCCTCTTATTTTATTCCTGTCAAGCCACTTCCCCAGTGTGTCTGCTTCTTAATTGCTTGCAGCACTTTCCCATTTCAGCACTCTTCTCGTGTTAGGTGCAGCTGCTGGGATGGTTGATTTTAGCTGCAGGCTGCTGCTTAACCTGGAGAATGAGAGGCATAGTGACAGCACAGATTTCCAAGTAGGGTCCTCCATCTGTAGGAGCCTATCAGGAAGCAAATGGCCTTGCACTGCAGGTCTCATCGTGTGCGCTGTGGCATTCACCTTCTGTCCTGATACCTAGTGGACTGTGAATGGAAAGGCATAGGATGGCAGCCAGTAGTGGGAGATGCCCATTTGGACAGTCTCTGAGCCTTGTTAAGGACCAAGGTCACTGATTCTCAGTGGGCAGATTTGAAAGGCAGCAAGTAGAGAGGAGTCTCATTAAACTGCTTAGGCCAGAAGGCAAAAACTCTTGTTAATTCAGTAGTTCCTACAATACTTTTTATATGATAGAAGTTGAGATGGATTCTAAAGTTATACAGATCTCTGGTCTTTGCCAATGGAAGACACAACAGGCCTCAAGTCTCCATTATTAATTTCTGACAAAAAGTTAGAGCATTATCTGTCTCTTTATAAACTGATACTTCTTTGTGTCCCAGCAGACACAGCCTGACTGAAATACAGAGTTACTTAAAAAATGAAATAGGTTGATACTCCAAACTTCTAGACCTGTGCAGTGACTCCAGTTCCAGAGAGTGTTCCCAGTTCTGAAGGCATGGGCTGGTCTCCTCTTCAACTCGGGAGCTGGAGACTGTTCATTCAAATGGTGAATTAGGGAGATCATTCTGAAGCTCTGAAGGGGCAGGTCAAGGAATAGGCAACCGCTTCCAGATGATAAATACTTGGGCAATAGCAATGCCTTTTGATGTCCAAGATAGATAAGGTAGGTAAGAAACTAACAAGGGAGAGGGGAAGAATGTGATTCTTAAAAGCTTCAATTCTCTATCATATAGACAGTCTGCACCTACTAGTTTACCAACAGTTGTAGCATATATATACATATATGTGGGTTTGTTTCTCTCTTCAAGGTAAAAAACAATTTTTAACATCTTTAGCATAGATGTTCTTGTTATAAAATGTGAAAGTCTCATGACCCAACTGTAAAGAAATGTTTTATCTTGTGTTTCTGGTTCAACACAATGAACTTGTAAGTCTCCCCAGCTTTTGTGTCTGCATGTATTGTTTTTTGCAGAAAGCAGCAACGAGCATTTACTGTATTTAATCTGTAGGTGTCACAAAGTTTACACTTTGTTCATTAAGAACCAAAGAGGCTCTTAAGAAACACAGAAACTTAGCACTCTTCTATAGATGTCTGGAGAAACAAGAATGAATTTGAATGGTGTGAGTCAACAAAATACCATGTGAAACTTTCAATTCTAAGTCACATAAAGATAGTTGAATCTAAAATAACATAAAATCATAGATTACTTGCATTTCAGTTACCTTCTTAATTAGCTATTTATGAAGGAAAAAATATTTATATGCAAGTGCTTCACCATTTACTTAAATGTCTACAGAGTAACATTGTGCAACCTATCCCTGTCCATACATTAATCAATCAATACAGTTTGAATTGTTTTACTGTTTTATCTCCTTCTTTTTAAAATTGGTAAATGTTTTGGAAAAAACTTTATTTTGTGTTGCTTATCAATGTTAACTTCTTTCCCTCTTCACAAATATTTTTCCTTCACCTCTTAAAGTAAAAACCATAGTTCCTTTGATCAATTTCTTGTAGGTATGAGCATCAACCGTTCTACAACAAAAGGAAAATATTGAATTATCTTATTTTCTCCTACAGATCTCAGACAAAGAATAATAGTTTTCAAAATAAATCTTGTTAGTTTGTTATAAATCCTGTTTGTGTCCTTAAACCAAACTAATGCTATTTTTCTCATTTGACACTTCTAGGTATCGTCATAATAGCTTATTCTAAACATACTCTTTTCCCCTTTTTTAACTTCAACACTATACCAAAATTAGAATTCTGCAGGTTTTTTCCATTCAGATGAGAAATTGATGAGTTGATTATTTCTTTGATGCATTGCCACTTATTCAGAGTGAATATGCAACATCCTATTTTCTTCAGCTCGGGAAGAATCAAACAGGGTGTTTCATAGCTTAACGTTCAAAGCTTCTTAAAGCCAGCACTTACCCTTAGCTTTTTTCAGGGTTATAGGCTTCATGTCACAGCATATGCTTCCTTCAGTCTTCTCTGTCAGCTTCATATGGTGCTTCTCTTCCTCCCCATCTGCTTCTCTCCCCATACACACCCTTCTTTGAAAAACAAAACAAAACAAAATAAAACCCCAAACGCTAATTTTGTGAAACCTGTCTGTACACACAGTTTGAATTCCTTATAAGCTACATGCTATGGCCATGTGTTTTGGGCCATAATGTGTTACTGTGTTTATTTGGACTGTTCTTTTAAATTTCAGCTTCTTGATTTAATCAGATATCTCAACTTTTCAAAAACTATTATTCAAGAATACTGTATATACATCTCTGCCTTACAGTTTCTATAGGTTTAAGGCAATCTAGGGCAATACAAAGAGTTCTGAATTCCAATTTGTGTTCTAAATCTAAATATGAAACACTTGTCATAGATATTTTCACATGATCAGTTTTGATATACACAAGGGGATTAATATAATAAGAAAAATGACATTTAAAAATGATACTTTGTTCTCTTGCTTTCTGTGATTTCACGAAGGAGGTTCCACCTACATTAAAGCAGCTTTACCAAATAGCAAGTATACAAGGGCTTTTTCTGTTCAAATCCATCTTTGGTTAAACTAGACACCCATAACAAATTAATCATTCATGGTGGAGGGCAGAGCTGTCAAACTCATTCTGTGGTGAAGACCAAATTCGTCTGGGGAAACAGGCTGGAAAGAAAAAGTTTCTTGCCAGACAGCTAGTTTTGAATATCACTGCAGCATGTGCTTCTGCAAAGACTGGGTTCTATTGGGAGCCAGAGGAGGAGAGCGGAAAGAGAACTCCCTTTTTCTGAGCCATTGGGGGTTGGCAGTTAAATAGTTGATTCTGGGATGATGCTAAACCAAATGTTTTCAGTTTACAGTAAGGGAGACCATAACACAGGAATTTATTAAGAAGGCGTTTCCCTTACAGACAGCCTTTGGCACTCTCTGACTCTATACTAGCTGCTGTCTTAGGAAGTTCATAGAGACACAGAATCTATCTTGTCCCCCACTGCAAATCAGCTTCATCTGATCTAGCTATTTATTCATTTCTGGCTCATTTGAACTCCTAGGCATACAGTACAAAGGGAGCTTTAGAACAGTGGAAAAGGTATAGGACCAGATCCTATCTACTGGATCCAGAAGTGTGCTTGACATGCCTGCTGTTAGAGGGCCTGTTAAGGTTGTGCATTTTTCCACATACTTTGTTACAACTGTGAATTGTGTTTCTGGAATTTGTGGAATCTGTTTTTCTTTGCAGAAGAGATCCTTCCAGATGGATCTGACGGAACTGTGCGCTTTTCAGCTCATTCACTAGCTATCCTGATTACAAGTTCCAAATATTTAGTTCTGAGAAGATTTCATCAAAACAAAAACATTAAGAAGATACTTTTCTGTCTAATTTTTTTTTTTTTTTTTACCACCTAACTGTGCTACTTGGGATAGCTTGAGATCAGCGAATGTGTCAGCTTCATTCACATTTCAGGTCCAGTATTAGTCATATTTCTGTAGCAGGATTTAAACATAAATGTGAGTGAGACTTTTTCTAACCTAGTCCCTCTTTTGTAGTATTTTACTGTTTCAATCTCCTTCTTACCTGTCTTGCTATGGTTTCAACTTTGTGCTGCTCCTTCTGTTCTGCATCCATTATATTACTTCCTCTACCCATTACACACACTTCTTCTTTCCTCCCTTCCTGATTGCTTACCACTGTGGTGGAAGGCAGAGAATGTTTGAAGGAGCTGTTGCTAATGGTGCTGCTACATTTGATGAGCATGATGGAAAAGGGAGGATAGAAGAATTCTGTATCCTTTTCTAATAACAGGAAGTTAGGTGTAGGATGCTATTTGCAAGATAGAGATACCTGTCAAGAAAAGAGTATTGTACAACAGGAGATGGGCTGTACAAGTGAGTGCACAGGTTTCTTAAGTGAGTTTTATTCAGATCTATATTTGTGCAAGGTTGCTCAGTTGTTGAACTGTGGTGCTGTTCACTGTGGATTTTTTCCCACAGCTGGAAGAAACCTCAGAAGAAAATACTTTCTTTGGAATGAAGTGGTATTTTCCAGTGTTGGGAAACGTGCGGTCCTCAAGGAAGTCTTGTGCAAATCTACGGAAAGCCTTGTTTGTCTCTAGGAAGTACAGTATATTGTATTTCACATTAGAGAAGGAAGTCTTCTGCATTTTCTTTCATATTATTACTTCTGTAGTAAGGAAATTATTTTTTCTTGTTTATTTTTTTTCCACCTCTCTTCAATATCTTCTCTGTTTCCGCCTAAAATTTGTTTTTCCCCTTTTGCTTCATGGAAAACACAAAGACGAATGTTCTTCCAATGTTGTTTTTCTTTAAGCTTTAGAAATAACAGATCTTCAGGTGTCAGTAGAGTCTTTAACTGGATCAGCAATCAGCATAGAAATCCAAATTGCACGCAGTCAACTTACTATGTATATTTTTATTGTGGCAGTAATGAGGGAATTTTCAAGGATGCATGTTTTTAAAGGAAGGCCAGCCTTTACAGAGAGGGACTTCTGCTCCTTCTTAAGTCTAGCCTTCAAGCTAGCACATACTTGCAGGATACCAGTAACAAAACTTGCCATAATTGTTCAGACCAGCAGTTCATGTAGCCCTGTAATCTATCATCAACCGCGAATGCTTAAGAAACAGAAAGATAGGACAAGTAGACATGATAGATCCATCTAATACTCAGACTTCTTGATTTTTCATTTCATCTCAGGATCTCCTGAGTTCTCAGTCAGTCTCAATTTTGAAGTTTCTACATTTCAGTAGGATTTCTAAGTCCAGCTGCCTTTCTTCATGTTTTCCTCCTAGTTCCTGAAGTGGAAACATTCCCTGCAGTGGGTATCAGCAGGCTGGACTAACAGTTGCTGGTATTGGACAATGTTTCTAGCATCTGTGATCCTTCATTCCCTGCCTCCAATTTAGATGGAGGTAGAAACTCAGTAGAAACCATGAGGGAAGAATTTCTCATTAGGCAGGTATCATTTCCCTCACACAGTTATGTTTTCCTCCAATGTCTGTTTGATAAAACCTGTGTAATATAGCAGTGGATTTCCCATCTTCTCCATATGTAAGAATAGAAAGCAAAGAATGCCAGCCTAAGTTTTATCTTCTGGGTACTAAGACATCTTCGTTCCCATATTTCCCATTTGCCTCATTGCAATATGTAGTCAGCTAGAATATCCAATAGACTGATCTGTTGGGTTTGGGGTACGGTTTTTTGTGTGTGGTTTTTGTTTCTTTCTTTCTTTCTTTTGGGGGGGTGTTTGTTTTTGTTTGTTTGGGTGTGGGGGGGTTGTTTTGGGGTTTTTTTGTTTGTTTGCTTTTGTTTGGTTGTTTTTTTGTCTCCCTAATTGTGGTTTGTTTTTTTTTTCTAACCACCTCCTGCCCTTTACCCTGTAGAAGGGGAAAACCAAATCAATGGTTGTGATTATTTTTTTCCCTCATTCTTCTTTGTGGTACAACATCATCCTCCTTCAAACTTGTTCAGAGCTTTCCTAAGTCAATACATCAATCATACAGGTCATCTGATGCTAAAAAGAAAATCTTTGATCTCTGCATAATAGGTTTTTATTTCAGTTCATAGTCCCATGTTTGAGGAAATCAGAGATCTCCTCTCAGAAGTATCTGTTTCGTCCTTATCATCTGCAGCACTCATCTAGCCATACCTTTACCATCAACCAGAAATAGTCTGTGCTTTTGCTTATTTCCCTTTAGTAGAGACAGAGCAAG
>JAAGNO010009190.1:0-42044 GCA_033439905.1 Ceryle rudis | reverse complement strand
GGACCGGGGCCCGCCCGGTGCCAGGGGCCCTTCCCGGACGAGCTGCCCTGGTCGAACCTACCGCGGGCGCTACGCAGCCGCCTCTCCCAGGGCGTCTCCTGCCCGGCCCACAGAAGACCCTAAGGAAAGGTCCGGCAGGGCTCCTGCCCCTCCGACTGCTGGCAAGCTCAGAGTTCCTCCCTAACTCCTCAAATGGACAAGGGCAGGCTTTTAATGTCACGTTAAGCTAACACCCACCTGCCCTCCCCAAAGCATTTAACGATATTTTGAGCTTCGTGAGTTCTTGAATTACCGAGACTAATGGCAGGGAGCCTGCCCAGGAGTGCTGTCAGCCACAGTAAGACATAGGGCACACCTGCATCTACATGAAACTCCAAAATGCAGAACCCACTTTGACCTCAAAGACAGGTCTGGCTTGGTAATGAAGACCCATGTCCAGAGATCCTCCTTACCCTAGGTTCCTTCTGTGGTTGAGGAAAAAGCACATTGCACAACAACACTTCTGTTAGGGTAGGGGTGGTGGGTTTTGTTTGTGTATATGTGGTTTTTTGTTTGTTTTGGGTTAGGTTGTTGGTTGGTTTTTTTTTTTTTTTTTTTGAGGAGGAGGCGGCAGTCATTTCCTACATTTTTAAAGTACCCTAAACAATAACAGAGGTCTTACAAGAAGTGTCTGAGGGAACTGGGGCTGTTTAGCCTTGAGGAGGCTGAGGGGGAGACCTTATCACCCCCTACAACTACTTGAAAGGAGGTTGTAACGAGGTGGGGGTCAGTCTCTTTGGCCAAGTAACAAATGATAGGACAGGAAGAAATGGCCTCAAGTTGTGTCAGAGGAGGTTTAGGTTGGATATTAGAAAAAAATATCTTCACAGAAAGGGTTGTCAAGGACTGGAACAGGCTACCCAGGGCAGTGATAGTCACCATCCCTGGAGGTATTTAAAAGATGTGTAGATGTGGTGCTTGGGGACATGATTTAGTGGTGACCTGGCAGTGCTGGGTGAGCAGCTGGACTTGATGATCTTAAGGGTCTCTTCCCAGCAGAACAATTCTATGATTCTACAAAATTTAACAGGAACATACTGCAATTCATCTCTTAAATACCGAGACAGGCTTCTTCCCCTTTCTGACACTGAGCTCACATCTTCTATCCGTGGATTAGCAGAAAAAAAAATTCAAAACAGCTGGGGTTTAGGAGGCAGGTAATCAAGCACACCCATCCTGTGCTAAAAAGAACCTCCTGTAACATAGTATTAGCCATCAAACATTAAGGATTTAGCTTTGCTCTTGCATAACTCTTAGCTGCAAAAAAAATACAAATGAGAACAATACTTGGCCCAGCTTCAATTTCCCTTCTGTGTGTTACCAGTTTAAGTCAGAATGAACAGTTTGTCTATATACTGACAGAAAGAAGCTTTAAAGCCACTTCTGCAAATCTTATGATCAAATTTGGATATAGTGATGTACATATCCCACTTTTTATATTTTCTTATTTATTCAAGTACAATGTTGAAATTTGCAACCTGCTATAGCTGAGTCTTAAGTAAAAATAGTTTAGGCACCTTTAAAACACATTTATTTCATAAATCTCATTTATACATTAGCCATAAGTTTTTAGTTTAGAAGTATTTAAGTATGAAAGTAAAAAAAACCCCAAAGTTTAAAATACAGCTTTTTAATAAAATCCATCAAGCTTTAACCAGACCTTTCACATATTCTCATTAAGCTTTTTCTGTAAGGCACACGTATAGACATTTCAAAGGAACAGTTAATTATAACTTATCAAATCTTTAAGTTTATAAAACTCTGTCTTTGGAAAAGCATACAATGAAAAACATACGAACATAAACAGCACA
Organism: Ceryle rudis; assembly: GCA_033439905.1. Taxonomy (NCBI): domain Eukaryota; kingdom Metazoa; phylum Chordata; class Aves; order Coraciiformes; family Cerylidae; genus Ceryle; species Ceryle rudis. Next base: position 40,194 of record JAAGNO010009190.1, on the reverse strand, counting down.
TTGCAAATTTTAGATATAACTGTAAATGAAATTTTTATGCATATTACCCAGATCTTAGTGGCTTGCCTCCACTGGGGAATAAACTGTTACTGGATGCAAGGTAGTTTTAAGACTACTCTGCACAAAGTATTTAAATTGTTAAAAAAGCCTAAAAGTTCCAGGGTAAACATGACCAGTTCACCCTATTTATTTAAAAAAGAGTTTCTAGAAAAAAAAATTATTTAATTCCCCAAATGCAAAAGGCAAGGAAAAAAACTAAATTGTTACTGGGTATTTCATGAGTGAAGTAGTAGTTTTCCGAGCAAAATTCACAGAGGAATGAAAGTTGGCTTTTAAAGCGTTTAGTGGTTCCTGTTTTTAATTTACCCTAGACAGGATGAGAAGCATTTAATCACAGCATCCCTTCAAAGAAAAAAAAAAAAAGGTAGTTATTTTCTTTATATACATATCAAGCATTATGTATTTTAAATTTAAAATATTACATGAAGACAAAAATCAAGTTTATCAAATGCAGGATCTTAAACAGCTATAGTTACGTGGAGAATACCTACTGCACAAACTAAAGCAAAGGCTCCAGACCATTTTGAAGCTCAAGTCTACCCATACTGTCCAAGTCTTCCACACTGTTTACATTCAAGCATGTGCTAAGATGCACACAAAGTGTTAAGAATGTTCTGCAGCACACTTGGTGGCTTAGCAAATCTGGAAGCCTTATTTCTCAAAGGCTGGCCAGCAAAGGAAGGGCTGAGGAATGTGCCAAATCCTGCACGTTCCTGCACCTGCAAAGTACAGGTGTTTTGAATCCAAGCCACTGTGGAGTGGGACCATCATGTTGCAGGATGGAGGGACCATCAAGCCCCGGCTGGAGGGATTAAACTGCGTGTACTAACAGCACAGAACAGTGAGTTGGCTTGGCCTTAAGGTTTGAAAGATGGGAAGGGGGTTATTTCTTTAACCAACAAAACCCAAACAGTTTTCTGACTTTCTACTTAGATCACTCGCTTTAGCCTCCTTTGTTTTCCATTTTCTCAAAAATGTAGCAATTTAATAAAGAGCGGAATTTGTATTCTGTTGTTAGTCAAATTGAAAAAAAGAAAAAGACTACCATGACTGTTTAAAGTCACTGTATGTAGGGGTTTTATTGTTGCTGTTTGCTGTTTCATTCTGAGCCAGAATTAACTGAGAAAAAAAACCACAACAAAAACACCCACAAACAAGTAACTTGTTAAGAGTAAAAAATTAAGTTATATCAAGTAATGATAACTTTGTTGAAATCAAGAATAATGCATACTTTAAACAAGTTTATAACACTGTTCTCCAGTACTTCACATGGTTTAGGCTACCATTTCTGTAAGAAAGGCAGCCTATACAAGAAATTTATGGTAGCATTCCACATAAGCAAATAACTCAATCCCTAAATAAATCATTGTACTATGAAATGCAGCCTGTGTAAAGTTTAGTTCTTTGGCTCATAAAATTCAACATACAAAGGAAAACAAAGAAATGAAATGATACATATAACCTAATGGTTTTTTACCCAGAACTTCAAGTATTGTTGGTAGGGAAGAAAAGATTAGTGACTAGTAGCTCAATTTGTTTACTCTGCAGAGCAGAGCATTTAAAAAAAAAACCAGGAATGACCCTGCCAAGACCGTCACATAGCCACAGGTACTACAAGAATTCAGAATACTACTTTTGACTGGCTTAGCTTGAAATGTCAGAAATAGTATGATGACAATTTGAAGCCTGAGTTAAAGTATTTGATCTACTGTAATTATTAACTACTATATTAAAAAACAAAAAACAAAACAAAACCCAAACAATTTATATGGCTTAATCCTTCCAAGATCAAATCTGAAGCTTTAAAAAAAATTGCCAAAACCCCCCTGTACTATGGTTAAGCAACAGAAACATTACAGGAAGATATCAGAAGAAAGGGAGAGACAATACCCGTATTCTTTTTTACCCTCACTGCTACTACAGAAAACCTCATTGAGTAATATACAAACATGGAAGAACTTGATTATTTCAAAAACAAACAAAAAACCTCCAAATCATCCAAAAACTGCTGAAAAACTGAACTGCATTTTACATGAAGCCTAAACAGAAGAATTGATTTTTTTCTGTTGTTCCCTTGCATGACGCTTCACTATGTGTTTGGCTAGTTTCCCTTTCTATACACACAGGAGAGGAAAGAAAGAAAAGCTTCCTAAAATGGAAATTCACACAAAGTTTTGCCTTTGCCTCTCCTAAAGATGACACGGGAATTTAGAAGTGGACTTAGCAGCTGAAATATGCTTATTTGTTTGCCTCTAAGACCGTAGGTCCGTAAGTTACCTTCAATTTTAGGATTGGAGAAGTCACTACTGCATCAATGTATTTTTAAATCACTGGAGAATTTAAACAAAACCTCAAATTTCCCCCCTCCCTAGCATAAAGATAACTGACTTTTGTTAAAATGGAAGGTATTATGCAGACTCACCTTGCAAAAGGAATATATGACAGACTATACCTGAAAGAAAAGAGGGGAAAAGGTATATTTAACAGTGTTCCTGTCTCTCCTAGAACTGAATTATTTCAGTTTAGTTCACCATTAATAAAAGCAACCTGCTATAACAAAACTAAACAAGATAAGCTACTCAATTTAATGCTCTACCTGAGGAAAGATGACAAGTTTGGACAAGAACTAAGGTTACTGCCAAGGATTTCCAGGTTACTTTTTCCTTGGTGTTTTGTTTTTTGGTTTTGGTTTTTTTTTTGTTTGTTGGAAATATACAGTTCTTAACTTCTATTGCATGTAAACTTAAAAAAAAGCAGCTTTACCATTGCCAGATTCAAAAGGAATGGATATTTCTGGGAAAACTGTATTTTCAAAAATCAGAGACATTTTCCAGTTAAAAAGACAATATACTATGCAAATATACATCTAATCATATTATTTGTCTAACTTTAAATACAGCTATATGCTGTAGTATGAATACTATACCACAATTGTGACACTCAAACAACTGATAATTCTATTATCCTCTGAAACTTGCTTCTCACAAGCTTCTACCCTAGCCTGATCACACTGGCCTTGTTCTCAATCCCAGCCTGATCAAGCCCTAGGACACTTAACAAATGTGAAGCTGTCTGCTGTAAACACGTAGAAGACAGTCTTGCATTCGCAATGTTTCCTCTGTCTAGTATCAAGATTTACCTGGGCCCAGCACAATGCCCAACAGTCCCTATCCTGAACAAATGGTTATTTGTCCTCAGATGCAAGTTCAGTATAGACACTGTGTATTTCAGGGCAAGTTCAAACAAGAATTGTGGTCACTTTGGATCGCCTAAGAGTTAGCACCCAGTCACTGACCTGGGACAAGGAGATCAAGTATGGTCAGTTTTATCTCCATGGAGAAAGCAGTAACTTCCAAAACTTCTGCCAGGCTCACAAGCATTCACCTAACTGCACTCACCCATTGCCAAGCCCAGCCCCTATGCACATTTGGATGGCCATCACAGTATCTGCCACACTGAATTTACCCTCCCAGTGCTTCCCAATATTCTTGGGGCAGGACACACCCTGTGAAAATGTTTAGTTTCTTCCACTTCAAAAATTACTATTTACTTAAAAAAAAAAGAGGAAGACAATCAGAAGCAGGGCATATGAATACAGCTACTTTTGCAACAGAAAAAAAGGCATGAGGGTTTTTTTTTTTGCATTTATAGTCCTTTCATAATGCTTCCAGTAAGTTCACACATTGCAGAATATACTTAAAATTAACCATTTTTTGCAAGACTACTGCATGTAGATTTTGCTGAAGTTACACAACCTATCTTGGCAAAACAGATTGAGGCTACCATTTAGGCACACTTACGCAAAATGTGCACATATATATATAGGTTTCAATCACGCGGGTGTAGGGGCAGAGAGAATAAATTAAAGTGAATTTTAAAATCTTACCAGGTCATTGCCAAGAACTGCAATATGCAGAATAACAGCGCCAAACCTTTTTTGTTCCACTAAGTAAAAATAAAGGAGATACTGCAGGTTAGTTCATTTTGCACCAATCTATACTATAAACAATTAGAACAGCCTGTTCAGTCAAAAATTTACTTAACTGATGATGCCTAAGTTTCCTTATCATAACTTAATTTGCTACTCCTTTCCACTCTAATACCTTTCCATTCATTTTACCCATTGTTCCACTAGCATTATGCTATGAAACACTTCTCTAGCTCTGAAAACAGTTAACAGCATCAATGCTAACTAATTTGTGATATGCTATTTCTGCAAATATGGAAGTTCACTTCAGCTACATATTATCCTTCTATGGAACATACCTACAGACAGTTTTTCAATCAAGATGCCTGAAGGTACTATTTCTGTCTCTATTCTTTTGTCGTAATCAGTTTAATATTCTGTACCCATGGTTTCTGAACCACTGCGTATTCACTAATACTCTCTAATGTAAGTACACATCACTAAGAAGACAGTATATCTTAACTTTTTTTTTTATTACTCCAGTTCTTATTCCCAGCGGTCTGCAGACTGAACCTGATGCTGTAGCTTCTGTATTCTCATCTAGATCACATGCAGGTGGACAGGTGCATTTGCTTCATAGCCAGCAGGCTCATCACTCCACCTAAACTCAACTGCTGTTTAAAACACAAATACCACACAAACAAGCTCATCTTTCCTCTACAACTGAACTATATGTTAAAGCTGTAATACAATTAATAAGATAACCACGCTATATTGCTTTTCAGAGGAATGAAGCATTTTCACTTACCCAGAACACAGCACACAGAGTCAATACTAGAAAAAGCTGTGAGGAGAAGAAAGGAGAGACAATAAATAAATATTCAAATACAGAACAAAGCAGATACAGTAACTCCTTTCATGTCTTCAATGGGTAATTAGCATTTTCAGAATTAAATCATGAAACAAGCAGAGCCAAGTGCTGCCACACAGGGACTATATGCTGACCTTCATGTAAAGTGGTACTTCCCGTAGCACAGTATGATGTGCTCCATAGCCAGAAGGGCTGGGATGAGTCTCAGAAGAAAGAAACAGCAGGAATTAACCTCAGGAATCAGGAGTGGTATGACCAGGTCTATACAGCCTTATACGTTAGGTCTACTAAGAGGTGGGTTTGGGTGATAAAGTTGTTGCTTGAATGCAACCAAGTAGTCTGGGAGATGCTATTCTGTTCTTTCAGTACATAGTTTCATTTCAGATCTAGTATTCATAACATCAGTATCTGAAAAGAAATGTATGTGCATTGCTCTGAACAACCCATTATTAAAATTACTCTGTCATAATTACAGTATTTGGCGAACACCCCTCCCTACTGCTTCTGACAATGTTTTTCATCTTCTGACAGTAATAAAGAGCACATAGAGAGCACCTGCCTCACATACAGTGAAAAAGCTCACACGAAGCTTTATTCACACTACTTACACACCTCCGCTGGACCATTACAATGATAGAGTTTACTATACCAAAATGATCACACCATTTGTGCAAGTGCAACCATCATTTTTTGAACTTTTCCACTAAATCACCTGGCTGCCTCCACTTGTCATTACACAATGTAGACAACAGAATGAAACGCTAAATTCATCCTCAGTGAAAAAACAACCTGTTGGTATTTTATTGAAAGAAATAAAAATAACAGGTTCTCTTGAAACTTCCCAAATGTATTTGTGACTCCTGAGTTGCCTACAACTCTAGCTTTGTGTTAGGATGGGAATGAAAACAGATACATCAAAAGTTTTCTAGACTTCAGAAGTTTTCCAGTTCTTCTCTGTATTAGTGTAATTTTCCATTCTAATGGTCTCAGCTCTCTTCCAATGTTCCTGTTCCCTGACAGAATGAAAGGTTTCAACTGCTTTTTCCTAACTTTGTTGGTAGCTTCTCTGCACAAGTAGGTAGGTCTGTGATGTTTTTCTCCTGCTCTCTGTTCTCTTTCCATTTCCCTGACATTTCTTGTTTCTACAGCCTTCAAAGCAAATTATTTTCTTTGTCAGCATGTCTGAACCCAGTGGATGATGGGATCAGAGTACATTTCTGCACTGTCTGTTTTAGTGTCTGGCTTAGGCCCTCAGCTTGACCAGAAAATGCCCACAGCTGCAAACTGTAAGAGAATTCATGCTCAGCAAACAAGACACTCTAAAGAATAGGAGAAATTCTTGGACATTTTTACTGCAGACCTATGAAACATAACTTCTCTAGGACTTACAACTTGGTATGATTTGGTGGCCTTTTACAATGGGGTTACAGCACTGGTGAAGAAGGGAGGAGCAACTGAAGCCATCTACTTGGACTTGTGCAAAGCATTTGACACTGTTCCACATGACATCCTGGTCTCTGAATTGAAGATACACGGATTTGGTAGATGAACAGTGGAGAAGGAATTGGCTGGATGGCTGCACTCAGAGTTGTGGTCAATGGTTCAATGTCCAACTGGAAACCAGTAACAAGTGGTGTTCCTCAGGGACTGGTACTGGGAACGGTGCTGTTTAACACTTTTATTGTTGACATGGACAGAGAGACTGAGTGCACCCGCAGCAAGTTTGCAGACAACATCAAGCTCTGTGGTGTGGTCAACACGCTGGAGGGAAGGGATGTCACTCAGATCTTGACAGGCTTGAGAGGTGAGCCCATGCCAATTCATGAAGTTCAAGAGGGCCAAGTGCAGGGTCCTGCACCTGGGGCATGGCAATCCCAAGCACAAATACAGGCTAGGTGGAGTAGCCCTGAGGCAAAAGAGTTGGGAGTACTGGTTGACGAAAAGCTCAACATGAGCCATCAACGCGTGAGTGCGGCCCAGAAAGCTGCAACTGCATTCTGGGCTTCATCAAAAGCAGCATGGCCAGCAGGTCAAGGAAGGTAATTCTGCCACTCTGGTCTCATGAGACCCCACCTGGAGTAAAGCATCCAGCTCTGGAGCCCCTAGCATAAGAAGGGCATGGACCTGTTTGAGTAGGTCCAGAGGAGGGCTATGAAGATGATCAGAGGGCTGGAGCACTTCTCCTACAAGGACAGGCCGAGAGAGTTTGTTCAGCCTGGAGAAGGGAAGGCTGCAGGGAGATATTGCATCTTTCCAGTATCTGAATGGAGCCTAGAAGAAAGCTGAGGAGGGACTTTTTATAAGGGCTTGTATTGGTAGGACAAGGGGTAATGGCTTTAAACTGGAAAATGGTAGATTTAGATTAGAAATTAGGAAGACATTCTTCACTGTGGGGGTGGTGAGACACTGGAACAGGTTGCCCAGGGAATCTGTGCATGCTCCATCACTGGATATGTTCAGGACCAGGTTGGATGTGGCCCTGTGCAACCTGATCTTGTGGATGATGTCCCTGCCCATGGCAGGGGGAGTTGGAACTAGATGATCCTTGAGGTCCCTTCCAACCCAAACCATTCTGATTTGGAAGAGATAGTCACCTCTTCAGCAAAGATTGTACTTCAAGTCTTGTAATACAAGATCAAGTCATTTCTCCAAAATACGTGGGCAAACCTAAGCTTCTCATTTGAGATTATAAATTTTTTTCATGTGGGTAGGTGAGAGAAAGAATATACAACCCACATGACAGCCATTCAGAAAGAGTTCATGAAGGGTTTCTTATCCACATCAGCTGTACTCAACTAGAAAAGAAAGTTACAGGGAGAATAGGACAGCCAACTACATTTCAAAAATAGAAGTTCAAACAAATCGGGAAGAACGGTAGAGAAAATAAGTACAAATCAGAGAAACATCAAGGGCAGCAATTGTTTTTTAACTACCTAATATAGAGTGTAGGGACAGGAATTCTGAGATTGGGAGTGGGGCTGGTTTTTCCATTCTCCTGGAAGAAGTGATGGTCATAGAAGTAAAGGAGCCAAGGACCTCACAATGGAGAGATATGAAGCTAAACATGTGGCTTCCCAGACTTTGGGGAAGAGAAATTAATTTACTCTATTGCTTTGAAAGTGCTGGAACGCTAAGCTATTCAAACAGAGCTGCAGCCAACAAACAACTGTCAATCTAAACTTGGTGACAATTGACTTTTCATGGTAGCGGAAAAGTCTCTCTCTAGCCTTGCTCTTGAATAAATTGCTTTAGAAAATAGATTTAAAATAACCAACCTAATACTAGTATTTTGTAAGTAATATTTTGTAAAGAACATTTTACTCCAAATGATCAACTGAAAAAATATCACAAGCAACAAATACACAGGCTTATAGAAAGGAGTTCAATAATCTTTATGGTATGCAGAGATAATCAGCTTGACTGTTATTACTCAGTACAACAAAGTGGACTGAGAAATAAGCTCTCTTTAGTAAAGCCTCAAATTTATCTCTGAGGCTAAAGGAAAATTTCTTAGCAAATGGAAGCAAAGATAGTGTATTTACCAACATCACAAGTGTAGCTATTAATCTTTTGGGCTCAAACATCGCTTTCAGTTGCTTCAGCGGCCCCATCAGGAAACACGTACTAATAGGAGGAAAAAACAAAACAAATGGTAAATCACTTTCAAATAGACCTTTGTAAAAGACAATAGGTAATTAACCAGTTTTCCAACAGTTTTCCAATAAAAAGGCTTTAAAAAAAGCTATTTCAGTGTTTAGCAGCAGAGACTCATCAGAATGAAAGGTAAAATACTCTATGAATTTAGTCCTAAAACCAGCTTATGTGTTGAGTGACCCTTGGTCATGGAATTCTTTCCAAAACATCACCACTTCTGGCAGAGTGTTGCCAGGTTGAAGTCTACTGAATTTCATATAGAGGCTGTTCTAAGAACTGACTTGCCAAAAGAATGCAAAGAATGCAAAGACAAAACTTCTGTAGAAAATTTCTGTTTAACAATACGCTTCTTACCAAGGCAGAATGCAGGTAGCTATAATCAGGATCATAGAGAAGTTCTAATTCTTTGCCCAAACTCAGCAAGCAAACAGAGAAGGAAGAAGCATAGAATGTTAGGGCTTGGAAGGGACCTCTGGGGATCATTCAGTCCAACCCCCTTGCCATAGCAGGATCATGCAGGGCAGGCCACACAGGAACAGATCTAGGTGGGTTTTGAAAGTCTCCAGAGAAGGAGGCTCCACAACCTCTCTGGGCAGCCTGTTCCAGTGCTCTGTCTCCCTCACAGTGAAGAAGTTCTTCCTCATGTTGAGGTGGAACTTCCTCTGTTCTAAAACATACTTGCCTGTTGTTTATATCTGAAGGGGGCCTCTTTTTAATTATAATTTTAGCTGGAATCCAGACTAAAGTTTTTCAGCATTCTTCTAAAAGAAATACCAGTCTGTAAAAGCTTTCCTTTTAGTTCACTGACCATTAGACCTGACCAAGTTTCTAAAACATTAATTTAATTTGAAGCAGTGAAAATACAACCAAAATACAAGGTAAAACAAACAAACAAAACCCAACAAACAATAAGACAAGAGAGAGAAAGGGAAATACTAATTTTTGTCTACCTCCAGTATTAACTATTTACCTTGTTTTAGTATGAGATGGAATATTTATACAAATGAGAGACTCAATTCCAGTATTTGTCTCCATCTTTGTCCCCTAACAACTTTGAGGAAGAGTTAACTCATTAACAATGCTTTGACTCAAAGAGTTAAGTGACTTGACTAAAGTCAGAATCCATGAAAAGTTCAAGCTCAGACTCCCTGGGTTTTGAGTCCCATGACCGTGACTTAACTATGATAAGATATTAAGAGAAGGTAGACAAACAGAAACTGAAAACACTTTATTGATGTTAAAGTGTTTCTCATATGTCTTTCAAATAATGAAAGAACAGGTTTAGATGCTACGAGGTCTCTTCAGTAATCTTTTAAGACTGCTACAGGGAACACTACAAAGAACCAAGCATAAAAATATGCTGTGAACAATTTTTAGGCTCTGCCTGGCCTTACAGTCAAAATGAGGCATTTCCTGAACCTCTCCTTTTTCAAAGAATTTTCGAACAGGACGATCTCTCTGTTAAAACCAAAAAGGCTCCTTTCAGTCACAAAGTATCCGCACAGTAGGCAGACTACCAGTTTGCCTCTGAAAATGAGGTACAGAACTCTCTGTACCTGGCAGAAGGACTTAGCTGTAAGAAGTACTTAACATTCAGCCAGCAATCTGTTATTTATGCTTCAGATAGAAGTTGTGATGTGTCTACAAAACAATCACATAAAACATTACAATGGGGCAATAACAAGTGAATAACTGATATTCACTAATAAAGTCTTGTTTAAGAATATTTATGTTGCGTATTTCAATACGAAAACAACATCGTTTATACCTAACACAGCATTTTAAAGTAAAAGCAAATGGAAATGCAGATTCAAAGGAGGACACTTTTAAAAATAACAGTAATTAAGAAAACATACCTGGCTAACGCAGCGATATTTCCCAGGGTGTAAAACACTGCAAAAAGTTTGATCCCCTTTGGGAGCCATAGCAATGCTGTTCCCTATAAAAGACAGGTTATATATTTTTAATTATTTAATTCCATTTATTTAGATTTTCTACTCTATAAATATATTTTCAGACTATGAAGAATGTCATAGCAGAGTATATTGTGCTCAGATTTGTAGTAGTCAATATTCAGCATACTTCTGTTGCCACCTACTGGTAAAATAGTGTAATCGAATTACTATTCTTTCATAACGTTTTTACAAATATGTGTATTTGTACTGTTTATAACACTTGCACTATGTATACTCTATTTATGACACTTTAATTTTTGTTATAATGCCCCACTATACATTGTACACCTCTGCAGACAAATGATATCATTTCATATAGCCACACTAGTATCTACCATTTCCTTTCTCCTCCAATCAACCATCTGAACTCAGTCTAGATACACACTGGGACTGGAAATAGAAATATTTTAGGACTCTTACTTCAGACATCTCTTAATTCCACTAAAAAAAAAAAAATCCAAAGCCTGCTGCTGATCACAGTCCCCATTATGATCAGGAAAAATAGTTCCTAAACTAGAAGCAAAACATGGTTTTTTTACTTTTTTTTTTTTTTTTTTTTAAAGCTGTGATGTGGACATTGTGTCCTAAAAAAAAAACCCAAAAAAACCAAAAAAACCCCACCCCCAAAATATCAACTATATTCTACCCAATTGCAATTTCAGAGGGAATAGGAGGTGTCAGTTTGCACAGACCACAGTACAGCTAGCCAAGAACATAATAAATACACCAAGAAGTCCATAACCTGAAGCAGAATGTGGAGTTGCTAGCACTCTGCTTCACGTAGCAAAGCTTAGCTGGGGAGCTACCTCCAAACTCTCCAAGATAGGATCTCCATAAATACACTGTGAGTTTTAACCCTTATCTATTAAGCTTAAGACAACTCAAGGAAGCTTTAAGAATCCAAGAGCCTTTTATCTGTTGTTTCACAGTTTCACACCATGTGATATAGAATAGGCACATAGACTAAACACCAAAAAATAGCAGCAAAAAGAGGGATGTTAACCTGTCCAGAAACAGGTGTTATAGCACAAACATGGTGTGTACTAAAATTTTAATTATGCTGGTTAAATATTATTTGTGGAAAAAAAAAAAGGGAAGGGGAGGAGTCAATCAAATAATGTTTAAGCAACCTTAAAAACCAAAAAACCAAACAAACAAAAAACCCAAACAAAAGCCCCAAAAAACCCAACCAACCAAAAAAACCCCAAACAAACCAGCCAACCAAATAAAAAAACCCCACAGAGATATTTCAGCCCAGTCCTGAACTCCCTCCTTAGAATCCACCCCTTCTGTAATGCAAACATCTGGCAAGAGTGTGCTTACCAGATATAAGTAATCAATATGAAGAACACCACTCTCCAGTACCTCTATTGAGCTAATTACCACTTAAATAAGACCTCTCATAGGTTAAGACCAGCAACTGTTCTTGTTTACCTCTAGGTTTCAGGGACTCTAACAATCTGCAAGTTTTGATAAAGAAACAGAAGCTTCCACCTGCAAGAGAATCCAGCCAGTGGCTATCTCTGAGTGCCTCAAACAATCAACAGGGGTCCTCCACAGCTGCTTCTTCCTGTTGTAAGTCATCTTAGTTTAAAAACTTTTCATTGTAAATGAAAAAGCAGCAGCAGTCAAATAATGGTAAACCCAGAAACAAATGCACACAGCACAAGTTTCTCCATTCTACAACCAGAATGCATTACAAGTCAAGGCAATCTGCCTGACACCCTCCACAAAACTGCAGATGTCATCCTCATGTTAGCCAAAGGCTGCTAATTAGCTTACTTCAAAAGTCATAGTATGTGACGAACCAAACCCCTACTTTATAATGCAAAAAAACCCAAAACCAAACAACAAGGACAACCAAAAAAACCACCAAACTGAAACCCAAAAACCCAGCAGTTCAGATACTTGCCCCGTGTTATTTCACCTGCTTTTGGGACTTCTCATGCTTTGTACTGCAAGTTACCTGTATCAGACTTTGATAGACCAAATCAATTAATAAGTCTCAACTTAACTAAGGCCTGGTCTTCCTGACCACACCTCAAGTTCAAGAATGACCAAATTATTTGCTGGTTGTAAGATCAATAGGAGTGTGGTAGGTTTTTCAACTGTCTACATGCTACCACAGTCATCACCTATTGATTTGTGAGTGTGACACATTAACATTTGTGGTTTCTTCAGCCTTTAAACATCTTTCAAAATCTTCCACCTCCTTTTCCCCTTTTATTGGAGAGAATAAAAATGAGTACACACTGAAAAGCAGCAAAGGCTCTTTCCCAGTACAACATTCAGATATCCAAATTAAAAATATAGCATATTTTGTCAGTGTTCAGACCTTTCAGTAAGAAACTTTATTACTCTAAAATGAAAGCTATGAATGGAAGAAAGATGGTCAAAATCATAATTTACAGAACAGTCCCTATATGCTAATTATACATTTAATGTCCAGTTAAATTTATGGATAAGCAGAGTCACATATAAATAGAACATTAATAAAGTAGAGGGAAAAAAAAAAAATTTTACTTACAAGAATAGAACACACAACTCCAGCAATAAAACATATGGCAAACCATCTGACTCGAGTACCAAAACTGAGCGTAGAGGCATCGAGGACCTTAATAGGAAAAGAGGAAAAACAAAAAAAAGAGATAGTACAAACCCCATTCTGAACAATCTAAAGGACATTTTCTTCTTTACTACTGAAGTATTTTATTTCAAACAAAATAACCTTTTAGCCAGAAACAATTATTTCACCTTGCTTAACAGCTGCTTGCATATTAATTAAGAAATTGTATCAGCAATGTGGAAACCCATTTCCAAACCAACCAACCGCAAAACCTGTGAAGGTATATCCTGAGACTCAAGCAATACCACTCCACTTTTAAACAGATTTCCTTTTTACTATACAATTACAATTGAAAATTCTCACAATTGTACCAAAGCTAAAGAGTAAACGGACCCTCCACCAATTTGCAGATGAACATGTTCCTATAGACATTGCCACCTTTTCCTGTTACTAGACAGAATCCACTGTACACATTAGTACAAGTATCCACTGCAAGCATTGTGATTTTACTTCAATTACTGTTCCTGAGGGTGAAGGTGTGGGCAGATTAACACAGCTTGTCTCGTCAGACAGCTAGCTTGCTGAAAGGCATCATTTTACTTCCTGCTTCTCCAGTGTGATTCCAGAACCTGCAAGACCTCTTAAAATGAGCTGAGCTGGCTGACACAACTCACAAAGTGGAAAATGAACTAGTGTTCCTTCCATTCTGATGACTTAGTCCTATGCTAGACTAATGAGCCAAACCAGCTCAGCAAGATGTCAGCAAAGCGTTGGGGCTGATAGAAGGAAAGAGGCAGGGCCACAGAGCTGGCGGAACAGCCCCTTGCAGCAGAAGTTACTTGCTAGATCTGCTCAGCTCATCTTCTCCACCCATGCTGTAAGAATGTATTTCAGCTTACTCCAGGTCATTAAATATACTTTCTATTTTAAACTGGTCTATTAAGTGAAGTGTTGCTTCAGCTTATGTAAAATGACTAAAAAACTAACTTTCCTATTTGTTCAGATGGCACAAGCAAACTTGCCCTCTTGTTTTCTAGACTGCAGGTATTTTCAATCAAATATTATTAACCAAATATACAAAGTTAGGGCTTCCCCAAACAATTTTTGAGAAATTTCTCTTTCGGGTAGTGGTGGCGCTTGCTTACTGTTCAGAATGATGTCACATCTGTAAAAATGAAGAATCCATGTCTAGTTTAATAAAAGGGCTGCATGTAAGCGTACATTTATGTGCTGCAAGGAATCATCTGAATGTATGTCAACAATGAATAGCTTGGACTACTTTCTACTTATAACAGAAATACTAACCTTAATCAAATTAAATACTTTGAATATTTACTTAAGGGAGGTCAGAATGCTAAACCAGATTTTTCACATTTGCAGACTGTCTGATCAGACACAGAACAAGATACAATATTGTTCTGAATAGTCTTTCCCTTTCTCTGTGCTCAGCAGTTAAGAATTTCACAAAGGTCAGAAGATGCAGCTTACCTTGTTAGGTCCGACTTTTTATCCTTATGTACGCATTAAAAAAATAGACAAAAAGAGTAACTGAAAGATGGTTTAATATTTGAAATAATATTTGATAATCATATTCCTGAATGCATATCCATGTAAGTAGTACAGGAGGAACTGGTAGGACATAACTGAAGATAGCCATTTGAGTAACGGTTGACACCTAATTCATGCAACTAACCAGATGTACGCAGACACACACAAGAAGTAAAAATCCATTCCATTCCTGCTCAGAAATTGAGTGTGGATGGGCCAATACTATCAGTACATCCAATGCACACACTTAAGATTGCCTAGAAAACAGGGAAAGGATGAAGCTAAATCATTTCTTCAGATATATCAGGCACATCCCTGCACTTACTGATATTAATATCTGCTATTATATAGCTATATACTGCTATTAATATCTTAATATCTGCCACTGTTCCTTAAACAACTACCAGGAAATTTAATTCTTCATATAAATTTGAAAATAGTTTTATCTTCATCTAAATCCTTAACAGTTATTAGGTGGAAAAAATATCAACACCATAAATAAATGAAACACACAAATGCTCAGAACAGAAAAAAAAAAGCCACAAAACTTTAAAACTAGATTAATGCATTTTACAGATTTAATTCTTAAAAATTTATATTGACAACACATGCACAGAAAGTGCAGGAAGATAAGCCATGGCATGAGAGCTGCCAGAGCACCACAGCATAGCATTCCTTGTAATAATAAAACTAAATAAATTAATTTGCATTAAAATGAAGACTGATTCTCCAACCATTCCTGATGCCATCACCTTTTATGTTATCAAGCTGAACCTGGTCAACGCAGTGTTTGAAACCCTGAAACTAGAGATCTGGTAATGCATTTTCTTAGTCCCTGATACATAATACTTTTTAGGTTTCATGGAAAAATGGAACTGGTTACCTTTCCAAGATGTGTTTCACCCCTTTAGTGAAGCACCTTGCTGCAGGAGTTGAAAAGATGCATAGTTCAACTACTTAAACCACACCACAACTTCAGCTTGTGCTAAAATGGCAGGCTACAATCTGTAAAAGTTGAGGACTTGACTCAACTGCCTATTCAATTGTACCTGCTGCAGCAGCTTCTAGAAGAGGGGCTGTGACACACCCTGAGGTAACAGGTTAGTTCCTCACATTTACACTCAGAAACTACAAACCAGAACCCCAAGGAAAAGTTAGTAACTCTAAACTGCCTATGCAACAAAAGCAGGAAAAAACATTAAGTGTGATTAGGACTTCTTTTATTGTCTGCATTAGCTATACAGTTAATCCTAGATTTCAGATAAGAACTGGCATTATACTCTATGATATTTGCATTAGCAGAAGCTTTTGCTTAGAAGACTGAAAAAATTGCCGTGAAAATTCCCTATCTGGGGCAAGAGTCATATGGAGAACTGTGTGGTGGCAAAGGAGTTTCTGTTAAAACATACCCTTCTTGCTATACTACTTATCAGCTTGTTTCTAAGCAATAAAAAGAAAAAATAAATAACAAATACAAACCTCCACTGTTTTCTATAGCTAAGCTTTAATGCCTGGGCAAGAAGCAAAGATTTTTATTCACAGGATATTTGAAGAAAATTACAGGAAAGAAATGACCAAGGCATCCAGAAATCAAGAAGAAACCTTAAGTGGAAACTGGAATCTGGAAGGCAGACTTCCTGAAACATAAGGAATGGTTTTGCAGCAGTCTAATGTACAAGTTGCAAGCAACAGATAACAATGTCTTTACTGAATAGCTTGCTATAGACACACAATTAATAGTAAGAACAATAATCTTCAAGGCTGTCTGATCAAAAACATTTATTGTGATTTTGAACATCTATCTAGGCTCACCCTGTACATTAATGATCTTATAAAAGTTTCCCATGTGGGCAAACAAACAAACAAAAAAAAATAGAAACAATTTATTTTACAGGTTTTAAGAAAGAATCTAGAAGTTAATGATATCTTTTCCCAATAGCAAATGTAAGAATATGCAAGTAATATAGAAAACTTAACTTCAAAGAAATGTTGAGTACATCTGCAAAATTAAGTCCCTAAGCAATATTTCAAAAAAAAAATCTATAGAGATATATTTTCATCTGCCCCTAACAGGCTTACTTATATGAATTTCTATCAACACTTCAGAGTAAAATACAAGAAATGGAAATATCTGCTCTATTCCTCATTGCTAAAATCTTCTTGAATGTTTTAAGCAGTTGTCAATCCACAATTATCATGAAACTAGAGCCAGAAAAAAGCCAATGTGTCAAATTAGCTGATTTTTCTAATAGTTTTGGTGTTGATAAAACTAACCAGCATAATGCTGCTCTGCTAACATCACTACACTGGTATATTTACAATGCATTATTGAATTTTTTTTTTGTAATTAATTCAATGCTTTTGTAATTAAAATAAATGATCTAATTGCAGCAAGAAGCGACAGTGGGTCATCTGAAGAGTTTAGAAGTACAGAAAGACTTCCTTGAATTATCCACAGTTGCCTCACTACATACTTTTCTTCCACTTTACTTGACAGGAATTACTAGTGACTTCACGGCAACAGTTCTGCAAAATGCGAGAAGGAACGGAATACAAAGACATCTATGAACATGACCCATATGATGCCTATTACACAACCATCAGCTATTCCAAAGAGAGGGCCATTGTTTGTAACTAAACACCTGACTCAGTTCCAGAAAGGTCATCAGTTGAAGATTTGATCATTTTACACACAAAATGCATAGCCTTCTAATTTTCTTTCACAATCTTACCTCTTAAAAAGTATCCTTCTCTGCATCAGTGCACATACTTTTTTCTCTATTATACACCCTTAGAAAATAGTCATCACCATTCAGCTGTAAAGCTATACTTTTAGTGAATGTCATGTACAATTTTTTTCACTAAAAGAGGCTTGATTTCCAGTTTTCTAGAAATACATTGCTACTTTGAGAGAAACTTTTATCAGAGACATTGCCTGACCTAAACACTTGAGTGTTTCTTCAGTAGGTATTTATTTACTTTAAAGAAGAAACTTCTGGTTCATCTTCTCACCATGAAGCTCCTTTGCACTAAGGCAAAGTCATATTTGTACGGTTTCTTCTATCATGTACTGGATAGGCTTTAAGTAGGGGCTAATTTTTCCTAATTGAAGTCTTCTCTGGCTATAACATCATCACATGCAACAGTCAAATCATATACAGTCATATCAGTTATTTAACAAATAACACATTCTTAGCTCAGTTCCCTCCTCAGGATATACACCTCAAATATAAAGGTATTAAATATTTAGGCATTTATCTATTGATTGCTGCCTTAAGACAAACATCACAGCATCAAGCAAAGTACATCTCTATGTCATTATCATGTGTCTCATGTGAAATGTGCCTAGTGATGGTAGTTAATTCATTCTCTTGGAACTCATCTAAGATTAACAGAAATGTAAGTTATTTCTTTGATAATCTTGAGATAAGAACAGAAGGGGAAGCATCCCTCCTAAATGCTGGCAGCCAGTTCTGGTGTGAAAGAGCACACAGACGTTACATGGCTTCCAGATTCAGTCAGATGTGGATACAATTAAGCTGCTTTACTGTGGCAAAGAGGCCAAGTTCATAAACCTTGAAGACCAGCTGCAACTCAGTGCAAAGACAAGTGAAGCATGTCAGCAGCAAGCTGCCAGAACTAATGTTATGCCTTAGACCAACTATACTGAAGCTGTGCTGGTTCACCAAGGTTTATTAGGTGCGGAACAGATCCAGGCTGTTCTACATTTCAGCTTCCTCCACAATGCTCCAGCACCCTACATCCCACTGTATCAAGATACTCTACGATGTGGGGCACTTTGACCTAGGGTAACTCCAAATAAAAAGGGATCTGATGGTATAAATGCTTCTTTATAAGTATGCTTGGTTTTGTTTCAAGCTAGAAGTTAAGTCTGAGAAATGCATGGTGTTAAACCCCATTAAAAAAAACCCAACAAAATCCAACTGACTATGAAGAAGACAGTGGGGAGGACAGAAAAATTAATTTGCACTAGAGGAGCATGGGGCAAGAAGAGGAATTTTAGCACAATATACAGAAAATGATCTCTGTCTAGAGAAGGCCCTTCTTTGCTTTTACAAATTCAAGTGCATAAGAAAAGGTAGAAGCAACTTAGAAAAAAGCCCCACAACTATTGTGCAACGAATCGCAAAGATCGCAGAGGAAGAGTACGTAGAAGACACGGAGTCTCTGTTATCCCGAAACAGGATATGGAAAGAAAACCAAAGAACCTCAAATCACCAACACAACAAACAGCTTCTCCACACACCGAAAATTTGCCAAAACTTTTACTCCCGGGCAAGGCTTGGTGCCGACAAACCTCGCTCTTTGGCGCACGCAGCAAACTTTCGTCTCTCCTTTGCCTCCCTGTCTCTCCCGCTTGCTGACACGGGCGGGCATGACGGCAGACACCGCGGGGGGAAGGAAGGGGGGGCGTTGTACGTGAGTGCACGGTCCCGAGAAGGGGGAAGTGAAAGGAACGCGACGACGCCTGAGGCCGCGGACACGGGTGCGAGCCTGAGGCAGTGGGGTGCGAGCCTGAGGCAGGGAGGCTCCAGCGACGCCCCGTCACGGCGCCGCGCAGGGGAAGAAGAACGGGTCCCCGCCGGGCGGTACCTGCGCCGTTAGACCCTGCTCCTCGTCGTCCTGCCCGGTCAGCACCCGCCGCAGCTTCTCCATGCCTTCGCTCGAGCCGGGCCGGAGGAGACAGATCAGAAGACCCTGCCTGGCGGGCCGCTGGCCCAACAGGAAGTGACGCGCGCACTTGCAGGCTTTGCCACCTAGCGGCTGGCAGCGCGCGGGGCAGCGCCTGCGCACTCGGGCGGGGCCTTGAGAGAGGAGGGGGTTCCCGCCGACCCCGCCTCAGCTTCGTCGTGTCTCGGCCTCTTCGCCTGCTCATTTCCAGCAGCGCTTGGAACACCGTCCCCTATGCTCAGTCATGGTCGCTCCACATCAATCTCCCTTATCCCGCTCTGTTCGGACACTGTCTCTCTATGTCCTTTGGGGGCCAGTCCCGAGCCTTGGCACGTGGTCCCGCTGGGCGAGCATCGCAACTGGCCTGGGTGGTTTGCTCCGGGAGCGGGAGCCGGCGATGGCGGTGCGTGCCCTGCTACCGCTTGGCTCCAAAGTGACAGCGGGAAGCAGCGTGGGGTGGGGTGGGAGAGGAAGATGAGCGATGAGAGCTGCGGAAGCTGGTGCACTTTGAACGAAACTTGTACGAGCCAGGGCAGTAGAGCTTCCCATGAGAGCCTTCGGGACAGAATCCTTCCCCTCCCTCCTCACCATGAGAGGAGAGCTCTCACCGTTCCCTATCCCTTTGCACATTCAGGAATTCCCGAGTTTCCCATGTGCACTGGCTTTTAGGTGAAACACTTGGACACAAACAGTACCTTTCCAGCCTGATTACAGGCCACTGCCATCTCAGGTCAAGGCCAAAATTTAGAATGGGAGAAACAACTGCAGACATGGCTGTGTGAAAATAGTCAAACAACAGCAAAATATTGCTCCTGAGCTGGCCAGCATGGCCCTTACCCTGCAAGGACCTGAGCAGAAAGAAGTGTGTGTGTAAAAGAACAACACAACCTTCCGAACAGTGGAGGAGAAATGAGAAAAAGGGTGGATGTGTGTGTGTGTCTCTGTGTGTGTGCATGCAAAAAATCATCTTACTGGTACCTGGCATGCCCAGTGGCTTCATGCCCACAGCTGCTAGGAGAAAGGGAGAGCTCCAGCTGGTCATGGTGTCCAGTCTGGAGCTTGCTCCCATCTGCTTGGCTTGGGTGCTTTGCAGTTGACAGGGGCAGGAGGTGGTGAGCAGACATCCTCGGTGACCTCCTCCTCCTCTTCAGGTGGCTCAAAGGTGTCAATGTGGGAGTGTCATTTGGTGGTGGCTCTAAAGAGAACTGGTTGCTGGCATGAGCTGCTGATCCCATGCCCCCCCTCACCGCTACACCAGACCAAGAACTGCTTCCTGGAGGGTCCTGTCAGTGACTGCATTGATGGGGTCTCCCCTCTCTCCTGTCTCCCCAGGGCCTCCTTTCTTCATCAGAGGATCCCATGGAAGAGATAACAGCACACCTGCTTGTCCTGGAGGGAGAAGCCAAGGCAGTCCGTGGCTTACAGCTGCCCTCCCACAGCTTCTCGAGGACACCATTTTCTGGAGGGTGGTGGGAGTACCAGGACAGACCTATCCCTGCCCTGACTTCTGCATATGAAGTACAGGAGAAGTGAAACTTTGAAGAATTTGTCCCAACAGGGCCTGGTGGTCTACATTCATACAGCTTGAACCCCAGGGAACTCTCTCCCCTGCTAACTTCTGCAGTAAGCAGAATAGCCAAAAGCACAAGCCATTTAGATATGGGGGCAGGGAGCAGAGATGACATTAGCTGTTGGGAGCAGAAAGTGGCTTTGTTGGTTTTGCACTGAATGGAGAAGGACAGAGCATCTCCTGATGCTTCAGGTGCCTCGGGAGGTGGTCAGTGAGACCTTTTCAGTACAGCATCCAGTGTACTTTGCATCATGCATCATGGCTGCATGATGCTAAGAGTTTTGTTTGCTTCACTGTTATTTGATTGGGCAGAGAGATGGCAAAAATTACCCAGTTTACTTTTACTATTTCTTCTGTTCCACAGAAATGTTGTGGGCTTATGCTTCCTCTGGAAATAGTGTCACAACAACAAAGTCAGAGCATGGCAGTCTCTTCCCCACCTCCTCCCAAGTGACACACAACCTACAGCTGAAATCTTTAAGCTCCCCCTTAAAACCCAAACTCTGCAATCTGTTCTGTAGCTCCATAGCCTTTCCACAAAGCCCCAACCCAAGTGAGTGCTCAGCTGACTGTTCTAGATGCCGTATTTGATCATCAAGGCAGTGGTGCATGGCCAGAGGAAGCCCCAGGAGCAGGACCTCCCTCCTCTCCCACTCATTGAAGCAGCTGAAAGAGAGCTATCATCATGATCCTCTTCATATGTGGTGGCCTGTGAAGGGAAGACAGGGAGCAGGAAAGGGTGTTATCCCAAATGATTCCTAACTGCCTTCAGCTTCTGATATGCCCCCGTAACCTGCTGATGGCTTCTGGACTATTTGTGTGTGTGACACCACTGCTGCATTATCAGCCCTAACCCGCTATATATGAGGTGGAGAAAGGACTGTGCAGCGGAAGTTCCATGCAGAGGCCATGGGAGGCTGTTCATAAGATGGACACTTAACCAGGTCCTGGGACCCTAGTCCCTCCCAGGGGTCAGGCTCTGGTATGTGCTCTCTGCCTTTGGTAGCTGCTAAGTACCGTGGTGCCCCAGGGAACGATTTTTTAAAAACCTAACAGTTTATCAGTGATGTTTGTCACCTCTCTGTAGCTCTGACACCAATGCACACACCTCTTCTTCCCCAGCTTGTCTCTCCTCCTGCCCCTCCCTGCAGACAGAAAAGCAATACCTTTTTGTTCAAGTTGGATGCTGAAGTGCTAATACGAGGAATTACTGAGGTAGGTTGTGGTGGGGAGCAGACCAGAGAGGTGCTGCTGGTTGTGCCGTCACAAAAGTAACCTGCAAAGGTCAGGCATTGGGATCTGGCATGATGCCAAAGAGCATGTTCTCTGGACTCGCCTTCCTGGCAATCCCAGGGCTCAGAGATGTCCAAGCAGGCAATAGATCCCACCTGATGATCTGTTCAAGACCTTCGTAACTGTGGCGTATCTCCTGTGTTACCTCCAATGAGTAGCTGTTGGGTTTTCAAAATCACAGCAGCCTTCTTCAAGGCTTTAATTTTAATTTCTTTCATTAAATTTAACTAGATGCAACCAAAAAAAATCAAGCCTAAAATTTAATTTTCTGGATTGCTGCAGTCCAGAGAGAGAGAGTGGCACTTTCAGGGGGCAGTTCTCATCTAACAGTTATTTGGGTAAGGAAGAGACTGCCTTCTGCCTCCGTGACTGTAGAGGAAGCATGGATGACTAGGTCAGACCAGACACCTTAACACCATTCAGTCTGATGAATTAGGGTAATGAACCTCACTACTGCCTCTTTTAACTTAAGTATATGCAGGACCGACCTTTATATATATTTCCTTTTACAAAAGTGAAATATTTACGTATACTGAGCTTTACAGGGCTGCTACTTTAAGCGGCAATATTGAAGATGAGGTCTCAAAAGCCCAGAAGTAGCCCCCTGAACTGATTGCGTTGAAGAATTGCCAATGAGTTGTTATAAATGCATCTTAATTCCAAAGTATATCTGAGAACAAAATATAAAAACAAACATACAAAAAGGTTTTGGTTGGTTTTTTTTTTTTTTCTCTCTCAATTTATAGTTACAGACAATTTAAATCTGGGTCCACCCTTCTGGTCTGCATGACTTTATGCAGGAATGTTTAGCTCTGATTTGGATTACTGGTGGCTTTCTGGTTGTACAGGGAATACAGGCATGTAAGCACCTGGCAGAGAGCAAGATGCAGCCGTATTTTTGTTTCTGTCTTACCACTGTAGGGCAGAGAAGAGCCGTGCAAACCAGGGCTACCTGAGCCCAGAGCCATGTGTGGGTTTGCCTCCTACCACAGCCCCATCCTTCCAGCTGGCTGCCACCTGGGCCGCACCGCTTGGCTGGCAGCCAGAACTGCTTCACTCCTGAACAAGGCAAAGGGTTTTGTTTGGTTCCCTGCTACCTTTTTTGAGCAGGAGGTTGACATAGTCACCCCAAACTTAATTTTCCTAGTTCTTCTGCTCAACAGAAATTCTTATTTCTCTGCACTATTACAAAATACTGTAAGACAGTCATCACCTTGCCATGAAAAAGCAACAGCTCAGAAGGCCTACATTGTTCAATATTTCTGTGCTGATGAGTTTTGGTTGATAAAGCAGTAGGATCAAAAAGTTGTTCTGCTTTTCTAGAAAGCTCAAATGCTTTTTCCGAACACAAGTCAAAATAGCTGGTACAAAATAACATTTTGCCTTCAGCTGACAATACATTTGGAGCTACTTTCTGGTTTCAT
Organism: Ceryle rudis; assembly: GCA_033439905.1. Classification (NCBI taxonomy): domain Eukaryota; kingdom Metazoa; phylum Chordata; class Aves; order Coraciiformes; family Cerylidae; genus Ceryle; species Ceryle rudis. Next base: position 16,654 of record JAAGNO010009190.1, on the reverse strand, counting down.
GATGAGGGCGTTATGGATTTGCAAGCCCCGGTTTATTTCTCTATTCATGCGGTATGGTGTGGTCTTGATTCTTGATACAGATTTCATTGATTCTCAACCTCACTAGTTTGCATGTGTCCACATCTAGATTTGATGCTAGTTAGAAAATCTGCTAAGTAATGTCTCGCTGAAAACTGCACGAATGCAGACAATTTGCTGAACTGATGCAGTCGGTGGTATAGTCTTAACGTACATAGAGCAGTGTCTATACCCTTCAGTCTCATAGCTCAATCAGCTGTAAAAGTGTAAACCCTTATTGCTTAAAAATAAGAGTTCCGTGATTGCTCTGGTCGTACTTTAGGGCTTTAATGCCCCATATCCCTCTCCACCTTCTGCTTTGGAAATGGTATATTTGAATTAATATTGCCAAAAGGTGAAAGCCATGCGGACAAAGAATGCTAAATAAAACCAAGTAAAGGATCTCTTACAGAGACCCCACCGGCAGTATGGCAGAAAACATATTGCTGCTTTGGGGACTTGTCCATTCTACTTGGTAAGATCCCACCTCAGTCCTGTTGCTTGGTACAAACAAGCAGCTTCTGAAGCCCACTGAAACGGAGGGAGCTTACCAGTAGGGACAAATGCCCTTTGTGTCTTTTGAAAAGATCCCACGTCCTGAAAATGCAATTATGAACCTCCTCCAAAAAGCCTGCACCACTGACAGTGATGGATAGTGGTGATCCAAAAACAAGGAGCAAGGAAGCAAAAGCAAGAAAATGCATCCCCTTTCTTTTGCCTCAGTTCAGGAAACCCATCACTTCTAATTTGTCTGACACTTCCTGCACTTAAGCCAGAGTCACAGGCCCGTCTGGCAGAGCACACACTTGGTGGCTTCATATAGCTCCATGGTAATTGTTTCTGCCGTGACTCAAACCTTTCCAGATCCGGTCATCACTTCTTTAGTGACAGAAAATGATCTCACTTATAGGTCTCTGATGTATGGAGCTGAGGCATACAAAAACAAGCTACACAAATAAGAGCTGTTTCCTGGAGTGCTTGGGAGGCACCTAGTATCTAGGTGTGTTTGTGGTTCACAGTAACACCATGAGCCACTGCAGAGCTTTGGAAGGAAAATGCAATAGCTTTTATTGGCTCATCGTGGCTAACGCAACATGTGCAAGAAAGTAACAAGCAGCCTTGTGAGTTACTTCATACACTCAATCAGGTATCACAGAGGCTTGGTTAATTTATACACTATTAGGTACCTTGCCAGATCATTGAACTCATTCCTGTTTCTAACAATGATCTGTCTGAGAGCTGATGCTGATGTTTGCCTATTTACAGTATCAGAAAGACAAAGTATTAGAGAGTTTACCAAACACATCGCTGGCTTTGGGCTTTGCTTCCAGCTGACCCATAACATCAAGCGTATACAAAAATACCTTGTGATTGCTGCTTCACATGGCTTCCCCAAGAACAAATAGAATAATTGTTCTAGGCTTTTAAAAGATTCCAGGGGCAAGGAGACACAGTATATCTGAATGTCTAGGAGAAATGTTTGAGACAATCTCACTATTCTCTTGGCATTGTTCCAAGTTCAAATCTGGAGATCTTTCTGTGTTTAAGATATGATCTCTGATCCAGGCAGACTGCAGAGTGCCAGATTAGAGGAGATTAATATCTTGTTCTGCAAGGAGACAGCTTTAAGATTTCACACCACCACCTGTCCTCTTCAAAGAATGAGAGGGGCTACTAGTATCGTTTACATCACTCAGTACCACTCTGAAAAGGCAATCCTCCAGTTAATACATACCCTAGGACAACAAGCATAAATGAGACTATTCAACCAACCTATAACTCAACAACTGTTAAAGCAAGTTACAGCATGTTTTTTTCCTGGGTAAGTTATGGGTGAAATACTTCCAAAGTTATAAATTGCTTTCAAAATTATAAGTGGCTTGCTTTGTACCTTTACATTTTTCTACACAGTGGAAAAAACTACAGCCATCACACAGGTACTTGCAACTGCCACCCATAATTGGCACTTCTCTTGCACCAAGGGCTGAGTTTGGGCCAGTTATCCCTGTATAAGTTTCACTTAATGAGAAAGACATGACCCAGATTTTAGACAAAATGCATAAATTGCAAACTCCAGGCTTGTTGCCATAGTTATTTGAAACCTACTGTTAAAGAAGGAGGGAAGAGAGGGAGGAGAAAAAGTGAGAAAAGAATAGAGCAATATCACGGTGAGAGGTAGGCCATATGACAGAGAGGCAGTGATCTTGAAGTAGCAGAACTTCAGTGATGACACTCAGAGCCGGTTAGCCAGGAAGACAATATTTCTGCCTTCTGGTTGCCATTGGGTTGATTCTATGGACATGGGTTACTTACGAGTGGTTACCACAGTGACTTAATGCAATGCACTAGCAGCTATTAGATCAGCAAAAGCAGAAAGGGATGGGGTGGAGAGAGGCAGACTTCTCCACAATTTATTTAATAGAGAATTTGCCTCATTTTAGAACACCAGACTGCTCCTTTTCCACTTTACAAATACAGTGAAACCTGCAGCAATGTTTATTCTGATTGAATATAACTTTTAACCTTCCGGATAAGACCACAGCAGAAATACTCCAGTGCTATAGCAGAAGTGCTATAGCAGAACTGCAGACATACTGCATTAGGCAGTTACTCTTCTTTCTCGAATGTAACAGGATCAAAGCATCCTGAGAGACACAGCCCGGAAACCTAAGAGAGTTAGTAACTGTGCTGTGAATCTTTCCTGTATTACGATTTTATATTAGTAGTCTGTCATGTCAGCATCAAGAAACATGTCATATTCAGCAAGGGCTTTGTGCTAAGCCCACCAATGAACATATCACAGTAGTAGGTGTTTTGCTATTCTTCCCTATATTATCTTTTCATTCCTGCTCTTCTTGACTCCCTTCACTTTCTTATAACTGGCATGTAAAACAACGTGTGTCTGCAGCAGTGGCAGCATAAAACAGTTTCATGTACAGTGGAAACACAGTTAAGTAAATACATTGGATGAGCTGATGCCACACGTATTAGTTGGACCTAATTAACATTTTATATCCAGTCATGTGAGAGCTCAGGGAAGGCACCAGACTAGTTAAAAACTGCTCTGTCCTAATCTGGGATTGTATTTTGTAAGCACTTATATGTCAAAATCCGTCTTGGTTCCAAGGAACAAACTCTCCTTTTCTTGATGCCTTCTCTCAGCCTGTAAATTTACTGACATGTTTGTGTGTGTGTGTGTGTGTGTGTGTGTCCTGTGCATCCCCCACCCCCCCACATTGCTATCCTTGCTCAGATTGCACCACTGTGCTTTGTGTAGAGAACAAAAGATAACGCACAATACTATGAGCTACCTTTTACCTCTGGGAGCTGGCAGGCTGTATCTGTAGTACCGTTCCTAAGAGAGTTTTCTTCCGGTTTCAGTTCACCTTATATAGAAGTCATAGAAGCTAAATAAATAAATAATATACCATACGTAGCAGCATTAGCTGAAATGATTATATAGCATGAGACAGCTGTGGGCAGTTGAACAAAATCCACTATAGGTAACTGTTACTACCCTCACTAAAGAAGCCTTGTAAGTAATTTCTTCTCCTCTAACCCTGTAATTACAGTTATCGCTGTGCTACTAAAAGATGTCCACATTTGAATCATAAATCAGCAAGCTTCCAGATCAAGGACACTTAATCTTGTAACAGCAAAAGAGATTGTGAGCTATTTTAATGCCATAGTAAATTATAGTCTAAGTGTCCCCTTGAAGAAGTGGGTCAAGCAAGCTCAAGCTCAAACTGGGGAGAAAGTGAGAACAACAGACAGAGAGCTTAGCCTTAGCTGGTACTGTCTCCTACTTGAATTCCTAAGGGTGTCACATTCCTTAGCAGCAGTCTAGCAGCACTTGCTCAGAAAGGAGAGAAATTCTTTTCTGTCTGAAAACATGAAAGAGGACAGCAGCTGATGCTGCAGCAGCAGCCACTGCAGCAAGACATGAAAGGCCATGTGGTTCCCAGTCTTATTGTGGAGGAACAGGAGCAGTACACACAGGACAGTGCATGGAATCTGAGCAGCACAGGTTTCTAGTGGCAGGACATAACCTCCAGTTGAAAAGTTATTAGGATTAAAGCAAGCTGTGAGGTTCAAACCAAACAGGTGTTGCAGAATAACAGCATGTAGCGACAAGCCCTATAATCAAATTAATCAAATGGAAATACTGAGTTCTAACTTGGATTATTATTAATCACTGCAGCTGGCATAACCCCATTCTTTTATCCCATGCTACCTGAGGAGGGGGGAAAGGAGAAAAGGAAAGGGAAGGGAAAAGGAAATGAAAAAGAAAAAAGAAAAGCAAGTCATTAGCTCATTAGGGTATTCAGAGTCAAGAATAGAAAAATCTGTGATCTCTTTAAAGTGTTCTCTTTTTGTATTATGTCAGATGGCACCAGCCTCAGATGGCCATATGCCAATGTGTCTCAGTATATTGTGTCAAAGAGGGTGCAGATTAACCATACAATTATTTATTCCTTTTTTTCTCCTCCTTAAGATTCTCCCCCCCCAAAAAAACCTCACCCACATTTGTTTGTTTAAATAATGATATGTAAGTGGCTTGGTAATCAGTGCTCTGAAGGACACAGGTCGCAAGCCACTTGGTGGCACTCGGCCCATATAAACTTTTTTTGTCACTAAGCAGACTGACAGTCTGTGAAACATCCACCCCAGGCACAAATTCTCCATCCCTGACTGGGCCTTGTCTCTTCAAGTCCCATGAAAGATGATTTACTCCACCCCTTCCCCTTTTTACAGAAGCCTATATGGACTGCAGGAAGCATCACTGGTTTAAAACTTAGTTAGAGCAAGTTGGGGCCCACTTCCCACCTTCAATTCTCTCTTGCACTACTCCAATATGAAAGACCCGTGAACAGTGAATGGATAGGAGGAAGAAAAGAAAGGTAGAAGGAAATACATGAGAAAATATGGTGCAGGCAGCTACCAGGAAAAGGAGAGAAGATAAAGTTACTGTAAGTGGCATTCCCTAGGTAGGGAAGTTAAGACAGTCAGCAGCTAATGAACAGGGATCAAAGCAGCAGGTAAGGCTACAGTTTTCCATCTATTGCAAGCTTTACCCAAGAGCACCTCAAAACACTACATTTCATACCTATGAAGTTCCAACTTACCTGTAACATTTTCTCTCCAGAAATAACAACTTATAAGGTGCTAAGATAAGTAGTTATCCTTATCTGCTTGTATCTCACTACTCATTTATATAAAAGTCTAATGCTTCTTCTATTCTAGGAGATAGGGAAGGAGAGAAGACGACTGCTTTTGTGACAAGACGGCAACACTGAAGGGGCAGCTTTATGCACTAACTTTTTCAAAGCAGCAAACTGCAGTCATAACTGGTTTTACCCATCCAGCAGGGCATGCGCTGTAAGTCTTGTACGCCTGTCGCAAAGGCTAGCCATCATGCAGTGGGGTACACAGCATCAGCCGAGGATTAAAGCAAGTCTTAACTGAACATCTTAGAATTTCCAGAAGACAATGTGCAATATTTACTCAGCTGCACAACAAGAGCCCTGAATTCAACCTTGCCCGTCACAGCAGGACTACTCATCCTCAGTCAAGTACCCACACACCCTTTTCCTTGGTTGGGGGGTGGGAAGAAGTACTAGGTGTTAGGATCCAGAGGACACTTGCCTGAACTCAGTACATACAAAGAATAATACCATTTACTTTTCCTGCCTGTTTTTCCTTCATGCTGTTACAGTAATAAAATGACACACCATACTAAAATTTCACTTCAGGATCTCGTATCGCAGTATGATAAACCATAACTTTTCAAAATGTTGAAGGGATTTATTGCTATTTGTAACACATTTATTGTTCAAAAACACTGCACTGAAATAAAATCCATCACATACATTCTTTCTTATCTATATTTTCACAGCAGTGTAACTTTCAGGCAGGTCATGCAGGAAAAGCACTCTCCCAATGAAGTCAAAAACTACTGAAAGGCACATTGTGTCCTTCAGACCTCCAAACAAGTTAAGTTTTTGCCTGTATAAGGATTACATACATCTAGAACAACTCAAACAGTAGGAAAAAAATTCCATTTAAAACTTCTTTAAGAACAGCATCAGACTTTGTTGCCTTCCTTCATTCAGTGCTATGCTTTTGCTTTTCTGAGTCTTAAATAATGTGCGACTTAAAAATGTACGTTAATGCAGTCTCTTTACTGAGAGAAGGCATGCAGTAAGGGAAGAGGGATGGCTGGTCACTTCCAGGCTGCCTATCTACACATTTGTTCTTGTAGATTAGCAAGCCACTGCTTAAGGTTTTTGTTGTTGTGGTTTGTTTTTTTTTTTTTTTTTAAAAAAAAAAAGGAATGAATGCACCCAAGTTAAATGGCTCTTAAGAATATGTTAATATATAGAACAATGATACCACCTACAGTTCTGTTTACTGACCACTGTTCATGTTGATTTGAAAACAAGTTTTGTCAAACCATCATGGGCCACTTTTGTAGACTGTTAGATAAAAAAAGTTGGTTTTAAAATATTGCTTGTTATTTGGATGACTAACTCTATTAAAAGGGTTGTTGTTAAGGACCTATAAGGCAGCAATACTTTAAATGCAATCATTTACATTGCTGAATAGTACTTTTTAAAAGGCAAGATAAAAAATTTAGTAGGAGGAATCTCGGTGGGGTCATATTCATAACAGGCGCTTCTGTTTTATCCCTGCTGTAATTGTCACAGCAACTGTAGATGGCAAGTCTTCCTTGGTTGCAATTCAGGATGAACACATTCCCTGGCTTGTTTCAAGTTAGATATTTAGTTCTTTTTCTCCATCCTGCCAAGAGAAGAACAGCTTTTGTAAGCGTGAGCACTGAACTGCAATTGCTATAAAAACTCTGGATACAGTAGAACTTCAGGAATGAAGAACATTTGGCCAGTTATTTATACAAAGGCAGGTCTGTTTGCAGTTTTGCTCATTTTTTAATTTATAGTTCATCTTCTCATTGCTCCACATAGACTTCTTGGAACAGAAGAGAGAAAAATCAGGATTGCCTGGGGCAGTGTCTGCACTATTTGCTACACAGTGAGGGTGTGAGACTGCTTGCAGTTGGATCTACACCATTTACAGAACAGTCAGAGAGGTTTTCTTTCATTTCCCTTTCAGACATACAACATCTTCACCATTTTATGGATGTTTCCACCTCAGGAATTAGTTATTGAGATGGAAACACACTGACTATAGAGTAATACATGAAACACACCCCAAAGTAGCCAGCAGCTGCTGAAAGCCCTGTCTACATCCAGGATAAGAGTTGTCAGCCTTTTCTGCGTGCACCCCTCAGAAGCTTCAAAGTTGATTCAAGTCAACAAGTCATAGTTCAGCCTACTAACAACCTTGTTAATAGGTTTGCAAAAGGTAATGAAGTTAAACAAGTTCAGAAACCATGCAGGGGTTTGCACCACGGTTAAAAGCCACTGAGAGCGTATTCCAAGAGCCATCAGTTTATGACTTCCCCTTTCTGAAAGGCAACTTGCCTGTATTTGATCAGTCGTCCTCCTTGAATAAGTTGTGCAACTTCATTAGTCAAGTGGCATGCAAAAAGAAGCCAGTTCCTTGGCTGCACTTTGTAGGCAAATCGCATGAAAGTCAAGGAGTAACAACACAGTGCTGAAAGACATGATAGATTTTGTTAACAGATTTTTTTAAATAACCTCGTTGCATTTTGTTGAGGCATAATTTTCATACTACTGGAATGTAATGACAAGTAGAACACTTCTGGCTGCTTTTGAGTTTTCCAATATTCCTACAACCTTGTCCACTTTGAGGATCCAATGCAGGAAAACACACAACAGTGCTCATTTTTGCCACACATGAAAATCTACAGGGCTACAGCTTCCCACAAAAGCTCATTTTTCTCATACACTTTCCTGTGATGCAACTGAAGCCTTTTAGTTTATTACCTAAACTATCTCATCCAGAGAATAAAAGTTAATCCAAATGAGACATGGCCTGACCTATACAATTATGCTGACTATTTCTAGGACAGAGTAATTTTTAAAATACTAACTACTTAAATACAATTCTTGCTAGGAACATTCTAAGATGGACTTTAAGAGAAGGAGGTTTCTGTCCTCAGGAAATGATGAACATTCAGAAGCATAAAACTTTGTTAGCTGCTTTCCAGGAAGACTAGAAACAATTTTAATCTACTCTCCTATTATAATTACATTTAAATACAGAAAATTACAACCCCAAAAGTTACTAGATTTGCAAAGTTCTGATAGGATTAAAGGAAAAAAAATAATCTGGAATTGAATTGTTCAAAGAAAACAGCCTTTAAGTTTTTAAAGTTTATTTGTTTGTTGGTTTGGGTTTTTTTTTATTTCCCACACCACCCTGTATATACACTTGTAAACATTAAAAAAGTGTCTCAGCTTTGCTGAGCTGGGTAGCAGCCACCAAACACTATTTCCAAAACAGTTTCACTATACCAGAGACTATTTGAACTAGTCTTCCATCTGGAGAAAGCTGATTAAGAAACTGAATTACTCTAAGAATAACCTAGTGAACGCGAGGCTATAAATTTCCTTAACCCAAAGGCGTTTTGCTTTGGAGAGAAGAATTATTCAGAATTAAGTTATTAACTGAGTTAAGGAAGAAACATAATACCAAAATTAAGCTAATAAATTAAAGCTATCAGATTTATGATCCCAGAGAAGTATTTGAACAATAAAATACAGAGTCAGACATCTAAGCGAAAACTATAGATGTTCCAGAAGAGGTGGAACAATATTGCTTATGCATTTAAAAAGAATTTCTCACACTATCCTGTTAAGAGGCATGCTAGCCTTTCACAGGCAACTGCTTTGGAAGGAGTTAACCTCCCTCGGCTGCTTTTTGCAACCCACAGACCAAGCGTTACCATTTCTTCACTTTGTCAGTGTTGATACTTAGGTCTTGTGCTTGCCACAAGGCATCCTTGTTCTTAATACAAAGAATAAAGCTGGGTAAAGAGATGCATTCTGGATCAGTGCATGCAGCAGCATAAGATACCAAAAGGATTATACTTCAGGAGTGAGTCGGGTGTTCAAAACTAAGATTCAAGACCTGCCTCCCTCTCTGAAATTACTGGAAAACGCTTTGAAAGGGGGCTCTGCAACTTTTCAGTATTTCAGTGTTAAGTGGCCTCTGAAGTATATAACAAGATATTTGATATGTGTATCTGCTTTGACCACAAGTTTACTAGCAACTAATAATATACCACTGCATGAAGGACGGAATCTGTGTTCTGTAAATCAACTTTTACTGACAAGAAGTTTGTTTCAGGTCTTACCAAATGTCATTCGGCCACTAATAATTTCTGGAGATTTCTTCATGTCATTAATAGCAGCAACAGGAAGTCCCCAGTTGGCAACTGGCCCCCAAAAGTGCTGTAAAGAGGGAAAAGGAAAATAAAGTTACACAGAAATACAGACCTCCTGCAGTATTCTTATCATTTTCCTTAGCCACACAAAGCTTCAGAGGACAGGGATAAGGGTAAAATTCCAAGTTAAGACAGGGATTACTTCTGATATAAGGAAGATAAACACTTCTTTAGCAGTCATTTCAGGAGTTTCACTTAAACAATTGTAGTTTCAGAAAAAAATAAGTCTTCAGGGCTCTAACCATGATTTTCCAAATCTATGAAACAATTACAGCTTTGAGAGTCTTAATGATGATGTCTGTTTTGAAAAGTTGATTTATCAAGTCAACCTGTCATTTTTACTTAATTCAGCTGCCATTAGAACATAAACAAATAATACACTATAGACTATTGACCACTATGAGCTCAGACTGCAAAAGCTGAAGAATCACCAGTTCACATCCCAGCAGCACTACAGCAGTAACTTTCCTTGCTGACCAGGGAGGTAAATTTGGAACCTTCTCACTTGAGATGGCTATCCAGTTTTAAGTGCCTCCAGGCAGGCAGCCCTTTGATGTTTCCACACATAAGAATTAAAATACACCTATACTGTTTGTCTTTGGTCTACGTTGATGAGCAAGTCTTCCATAACATTATGATTCATAGTATAACGTGCATAAAATACCCACTCTCAGTTTCAGAAACAAACTGAAAGGTTGAAGGAAATGAAAGTCTGTAGTGAGTTGTATTTCCATTTATCATCTGAAGTAAAGCTGGTTTAAAATAAGGCAGGTAGTTCAGTTATGTAGCAGTGTTGTTGCTGTGCAGAAAAGCGGCTCCAGATTGATCAAATCTCCTTAGCAAAGAGCAGGGGAAAAAAGAAGCCTCTTTAATTTTGCATTGATTGTTTTAGGAGACATTCTGAAAGAGCTATTTTTTAATTATCTTAACCTCAGACTTGTGAATAAATATTGCTAGTACATTCCTGGAAGTTCACAGTATGCTTTTAAGATGTAGGCAAGGTCATAACAGTGCTGGGCAAAAAGGCTGCAAGTTACTGAAGTCGGGGAGAACCTGAAACCAGAAGTCCCCTCCCTTTTCTTACCGTACTGTTTGAGTGGGACATCATTGTTTTCCATACACAAAATACATGGAAGAAAAAAGAAAAAATATGTTAGTTTTATTTCATAATCAACATAGAAGCAAGCGTACCACAAACAGAAGGTAGGTAAAAGTCAGAAAACTGCTGTGGCATTAACCTTTATGTAACAGTATTTACAACATGTAATCTTAATGTAAGACTATTTTAAATTCCATTTATTTCAAAAGCTGTCATTGTGACAAGTGTTTGCTGCTCAATTATCTTTTTCCTAGCTATGTAAAATCCCATTATGGTCTGTGGAAAACATTTGTCCCCTGTAGACTACAAAGCATCCAAGATCCCATTCTAACGAGTTTAAAAGGATGCCAAAAGCCATCAAGGTTTGTCATGACAAGCTAAACAGCTACAGTTCCTCCGTGGAAGTTTTGAAGAAGTAATTTGGAATTCTTTGTATATCCCATATAAGTAGGTCAAACCAAGCAGTGCTACAGATCTGTCACTAAATTCAGTCCAGCTGTGGCTGTACCAAACATGACTTAAAATACAAGAAGTAATCTAATATGCAATTACATTCCGGTCCTGTATGGAGTCATTTAAGTAATCATAGGGGTATCAAATTATTTATGTAATGACTTAGTAAACTGTGTGAAAGCTAGACCATGGCATATACTTAAAAAACTATTTGCTACTATACCTTTTAAAATGCTTCAGAACTTTTAAATATTTTTCTAGCCAGGCTAGTGATAGGGCTCAGTTCTGAATTATGACTTACAAGAAACCAGCTACTAACAGCCTACTGCAGACCAGCTGATGCTCACCTACTGCTGCCCTGAGCTGCAGAACACTGCAGCTCAGAGCCCCATCCAACCTGACCTTGAATGTTTCCAGGGATGGGGCTTCTACCACCTCTCTGGGCAACTTGTTCCAGTGTCTCACATTCCTCACTGTAAGAAATGTCTTCCTTATATCTAGTCAAAATCTATCCTCTTTTAATTTAAAGCCACTGCCCCCTGTCCTGTTGCAACAGGCCCTACTAAAATGTCCCTCCCCCATCTTTCCTGTGGGCCCCCTTCATGTACTTGGAAAGCTGCAGTAAGTTCTCCCTGGAGTCTTTTTTTTTTTTTTTTTTTTCCTCCACAGGTTGAACAACCCCACCTCTCTCAGCTTGTTCTCATAGGAGAAGCATTCCAGCCTTCTGATCGTTTTTGTGGCCTTCCTCTGGACCCACTCCAGCAGGTCCACATCTTTCTGTATTGAGACTCCAGAGCTGGAAGATGCTTTGTTAGTGTGTCTTCAACTAGAACAACTTGGTTCTTGTGTTTGGTTTTTTTTTTAAACTGAACTGCAGCAATAATTAATTGAAGTTCACAAGACAGATGCACACAGGTTTTTTTTTCATAAAACCTTAACTAAACAAGTTCAAATGTGTCTCTTGACACAGTGCTTTTGTGCCAACAGAAGGCAACTTCCATTTTTAAAGTGGAAGTTGTTTTCATGCAAGTGAAAGCCTAAAATAGAATCAAACTGCTGCTATTTTAATAAGTACACAGCTCTGGCTAAGGTCTTGCAAGGTTGTCCTCACATTCACGTGAGACCAGAACAGTTATTATGCTCCTAGAAGAGGGCAGATCAAGGTGACATAGACTTTTCCAGAAGAAGGCATCCAGCCCCAAAGGTCTCCAGCAGTACAGCTGCAACAAATGCACCCTGTCTAATAGTAAGGATACCACAGCAAGTGCATGTGTCTGTTCCTGACAACATTCCAGATCAGTATTTTCCAAGAACTACATTCAATCACTTGACAAAGGGAACACTTTGTCCTAAAGTTTCCAGAACTGTGGACAACAGTTGCTGGATTTACACACTCATTGTTTTCTGTGCTTTCTATATAAGTGTCTAGACACGCCAAGAGGAGCCAACAGCTGATCAACACCTTATATTGCTACTACAATCCATTCCAGAAAGGCTATAGTGGGAAACATTTATTTTTCCAGAGTTTTTGCATGTATTTTCCTCATACTGGCAATGAGGATATTAATATGCCAGAGATGATTCGGCAAATATAGATGAGCTATCACCAACCATTTGCCCCACACTGCCATCCCCTTAAATGGAAAGGGTATTACCCTCCTGCAAGAGTTAGATTGCTCACTTCTCAAGAGTGTACATGACAGTGAAAGCAGGCACTGTGTCCTTCAATTTGTAGCACAAACCAGTAAAGGACTTAAAAAGTTCTTATGTCCTTGTGTTTAAAGATTTCTTAATAAGGAGAACTGAAGTTCAGCTAATCCTAGTTATACTACTGATGCCATTTCTTTTAAAGTTCATTTCAATGAAAAGAAAGGTCCTAGACAGCTTATGTCAACGTAAGCACTCAAGCTTTACAAGGAATGAACTATCTATTTCAAAGCTATCAACATTTACAGAGTCCCTGCATTTACATTACTGCTGAGTCATCAGGAAGAGACATTTCAGAAGTGCCCCAAAAGATGGCAGTCTCCATGCTTATTTTTCGATTACCAGAAGATTTTGGGACTCCTTGGGATTCAGTATGTGACTAAAGTAATTTAGGTTTCAACCACGAGAAGATGCCAGAGCTTGTCTATAGTGGCCTATAGGTCTTCCCTCTCAAAAGAAGAAAGCTGTTTTACTAGATGTTTTTCAGAAGATAGTGTTTTAAATCATTAGGATAGGAAGTAAGAGGACCCAGCTACCTACTATTAGTGGCTTAGATAATACAACTGTAATGACATTTTTAGGATCTATGGGAAGGAAAAAAAAAAAAGCAACCTCGAGTTCACAATGCATGGAGCTACCAAGCTTTCATATGCTAATCAGCTTGTTTTACAACTGCTGCATTTTACAAGAAGTAGGAAAAGTCTACCTACAGCTTACACTCTTACTATGCATACCTTAAAATATTTAAGACATGGCTAGGGTGTATCTATCCTTACATGATTTACAGTTATTTGTATCTCTTTTAATCACCACTTGAGAAGTCAGATGTGAAACTGGCAGAACACTTAATTATTAATGACAGGTTTAAAAACAATTTCTTGTTTCTTTGTGCAAGATCCAAATGCTAACCCATGATGTAATGCAAGTCTCATGCCAGATACATAGGAGAAAAGAAGTATGCATTCCTTACTCTTGCTTTCATGTTTTCAAGTTATGAAGCTGAAAACAAAGCTACTGATTCCTATAGATGTCTGCAAGTTTTGATTGCCCCAAGCCATAATAATGGCCCACTCAATTCCACTGCTTTGGGTAACTTCAGTTAGAGTAACTACTTTAGGGTGAAGCAACTTAAAGCACAACACCGGTATTGCAAACAGTATCTCAATTCATTGTTTCCTGCAAACAAGTTTCACATTTATAAAGCCTTGCTTCACTGCCGTGATTAGATGCTGATTTCCAGTACAGATACCATAGTCTCAGAGCTTTGAGGAAAGACAAGGCAAATTTCTTCAGGATAGAGTCCTGCAGTCTGAGGAAGCAAGAGTCTTCAGGAAGGAATGTAAAGAGATACAGCTCTAAAGTAAACGCAGTCCATTTCTCCTATGGAGAAGGCAGACTAGTCTTGTGTTGACTGTTACCTAAATTTTAAACTCAACAGAAAGTCAACAACCTAAACACTCATCTCCTAGTAAGTGAGAAACAATGCTGAAAGGCCATACTGATGGAGCAACTGACTTCAGCCCTTCATGACACACTCAGAAGTACAAATTAAGCAGGTATCTTCGTATGTAACAAGGCGGAATCCACAAGTGCAGAATCTTGTGGAATGCTCCTTTTTTTTTTTTTTTTGCAATGGACTTCTATAGATAGCTTATTTCAAGGCTAGAACTGGGATGAAATACAGCTGAAAAAGCTTGTTTCAGGTACCTTCTCAGTCTTTGGTGAGGAAAGAGATAATCCCAGCAAGTAACTGTGGTGGTGTTAGAAACCAGCTACTATTTCTTCTGGATTTTTGTTTGTTTTTCTAATTAAGAAGCAGACTACTGTTTGAATGGCCATTTACATCCTTCACATGAAACCTGGTACGATTAAGTAAAAGTTAAAGTGCATCTATGAAGCTTATGCAATATCTTCAAGACTTTCAAAGGGAATCCACACAGAATCCTGCTCTGAGCTTGCTTTGTTTTGCTCCAGGGATGTTCCCTTTCTCACCATGTTTTACTCATCTTTTTGCTCTACCATTTCTGTGGAACTTGATTTTAAAATGCCAAAGAGACCCTTCTGCTTTCTGAGCCTTTAAATTACAAACCCTCTTCCAGCCAGTCTTGCACCATCTCCTACTACTTTGACTAGGACTAAGTTTTGCAGATAAACAGATGTCTTCCTACATATTTGCTCAACATCAAAGACCAGTTGCAACAGATGTAGATAGAACAGCAAGTGACAGCTCTAATGAAAAGTTGCTCAACCACCTTATTAGAAAAGCCCATTTTTGTTTGTTTAGTTTTGTTGAACAGCTTGTCAGCCAAGGAAACTTCAGCCTGCCTACTTGAGACAGCTCCAGTACTGCAGTTCAACCAGATTTTAAGCAAGTATGTCACAATTGTAGCTTCAAGACATTCTCATGATTTCAGTTCAAGGTGCCATACCCCTTGCCACAGCACCAGACTGAAGCTTGACAAAAGTATAGAGCTGTCTGGGATGTGACTCAAGCCACATTCCCATGAAAGTGGGGTTCTAACAAGCCTCTGAAAAAGGTGCCTATTTACCCATACTCTGAGATTTAAGTAAGTGGCCTTAAGGCTGCATCTGTTGCCAAGCTCGCTTACGCCCACAACTGAGCAAAGCTCTTTCTGTCCTTGTTGCAGACTGCGGTCAGAATATCAATGCCCCTGGCTCTTGTGCCTGCTGCCACCTCTGAGCCCTCAGAGCGGACCTGCCTGATGAGGGGCAGCGTAACACACTGGAAGGAGCCGCCGGTCTCACAGCCGGCAGAAGAAAGGTCACGGAGAAGTGCAGTAGCCGCGGCAGCTTCAAACAGCGTCGCTTCGCTTCAAGGTCAAGCTCGGACTGCCCAAGGTGGGGCGGGCGGGAGACTGACAGCCCTGACAGCCTCCCCCGTCCGAGGTGACGGAAGACAGGGGCGCAACGGCGCCGCGACGGGCCCCGCGCCCTCGCCAGTTCCCGCGACCGCCCCCTTGGCACCTCTGGGCCGGCTTAACCCTCGCGGGCCCCTCCCGGGCCTCTTGCTGCCTGCCAGGCTCCTCTCCTCCTCCTTCTGCCCCCGCCCGAGCGCCGGCGAAGGGCGAGCCCGGCAGTGGTCAAACGACGCCGCCCGGCGCCGCTGCCGTCTCGGGCACCCCGAGGCTGCGGAGCACGGGGGCGGCTGGGGAAGGGATACCAGCGTCTCGGGCACCCGCTCGAGGGAGCGGCCGCCCGAGCCGGCGACGACCCTCTCCCCGCGCTCACCTCATCAGGTAGTCCCTGAACTCCTTGCTGCGTACATAGTCCACGGCCTTGCGGCCCAGCGCCCCCGCCATGGCGGCCTCGGCGGCAGGGAGCGCCCAGCCCACCCGCCTCGTTCACTGTCACCACCAGCAGCTGCGGTGACAACTCCCCCAAAACCACCCCCGGCGCCCGCTTTACGGCAGCGCCCGCGCCACCGCCCTCTCCGTCACCATGGCGCTTTCGGCGCCTATTGGCCGCGGCGGCCCCGCCTCCGCCCTCTCCGGCTCCGAAACCGGCAGGATGGTCGTGGGCAGGGGGAAAGGCAGCGTGCCGTAAAGCAACGCGCCGACTAGAGGGGGGGAAATCGTCGCAAAGGTCGACCAGGAGAATCGCCGTCGGCTGAGCTGCCGGCGTTTCTCTGCAGCCCGCGGGGAAGAGCCGCGCGGCGGCTTTCCGAGCCGCTATTGGCTGCAGGGAGGCGGCTCCTGGCTTCCCATTGGCCGCCGAGGGGCGCATCTCGGCCCCCGTGGCGTCTCGCTCCGCCCCGTCAGTGGCTCTTGTCAGCGGCCGGCGCGGGGCTGCGTCGGTGACGGGGTTGTGCTGTTGGGGTGTGCGGGGAATGTCTGGAGGTGTGCGACTGGGGGGTGCGGGGGTGCGTGGATGTGCGGGTGGGGTGTGCGGGTGTGCGCTCGCAACCCCCCGATACATGGTGTCTGCGT
>JAAGNO010009189.1:4099-15904 GCA_033439905.1 Ceryle rudis | reverse complement strand
CCCCTCTCAGGCTGCTCTTCTCCAGCTGAACAGCCCCAGGGCTCTCAGCCTTTCCCCAGCACAGAGATGCTCCAGCCACTCAGCATCTTCACAGCCTCCCCTGAACTCTCTCCCGTAGTTCCTGGTCTCTCTTGAACTGGGGAGCCCAGCACTGGACACAAGACTCCAGCGGTGGCCTCATTAGGGCAGAGTAGAGGGGGAGGAGAACCTCCCGTGACCGGCTGGATTGGTAAAATCACTTCTTGCTGTGATAGCAAAGTCATTCCAGATGTACCACAACACGCACAGTGGCCTCTCTGTCAAGATGGACCATGCAAGCAAGGCTTCTTTAGCCAGGAATCAAGACAATTGATGAGGAATATGACAGAAGTCTCTAAAGTCACAGGTGCCTTATCTCCATGGAAGCACTGAACCCCAGGGAGAACTTTGTGGTACTTTTGTATTTATTAAAAGGTCCTACTCCAGTCCTTCTCCAGGGTATTTGGAGGAGCACAGAAGCACAGATCCATGGCAGGTGACTGGGAGTAGTCAGAGCTGTGCTCCCAACGGTGCTGCGTGCCCAGTGTCACTCGCGAGGCCAGTATAACTACGGCAAAATTGCTGTCAGAGTCATGGATCCCACCACTTCTTCTGCTCCGGCTGCAGGGAAGCAGACATTGTGCGTATGGAGAATTTTGTTCTCTTTCATCACCAGCTTTTATCACTGATGGAGCCTCAGTGCCAGCTCTTATCATAAATTAATAAGCACTAACCAAAATAAGCAGATTTCTAGGCAGTTTTTTGTAACAGGGACATTCCCTTTCATCCTACTTCATTTATTCTTTGTATAAAGAGAGAAAAATTAGCGACTCAGGATAGCACAGATCCACCAGCAGCTGAGCTTGTGATGACACGACCAGTCGTGTCATCCTCAGGCAAAAGACTTTCTCAACAAGCTTCTACTTTACTCTCCACCCTCCTGCTTTGTCTTGTGCTGGCTTGACAGGAGGTGGTTTATTTTGCAGAAGGGACTGGTTTTCACAGGAAAGTTGTTAGACTTTCTCTATTTTTTTTTTTCTTCACTTTTTTTTTCCTCTTTTATTTTTTTGGGGTTTATTTTCCTCCTTTTTTTTTTCCTTCCCCCCCCTTCTTTTCTCCTTTTCTCCTTTCTTTTCCTGCATTTTATTCTGTATCCAGGAACTTCCTCTGTCTTAACCCTGGCAAAATAGCCCAACACATCTTCTTAGCCATTCTGCAAAGTCTCTAAATGAGGTGCTTGGCTCAGTGTAGAGCTTAAGCTCACAGTTTGGAAACCCTGCAGAAATAACTCCAAATAAAGTGATCTTTAAAAAAATTTTTTTTTAAATACAACCAAGTCTGGCTCTATTGACAGCACTATAGAAATATTACTCTCTGAATTTTCTTCCTCTACCTAAATCCCTTATTCATAACACTCCCCAAACTGTTGGTATTATCTGGGAGAAAAATAAATAAATGTAAACATCTGCTTAATTTGATTCAGCTTCAGCTCTGCTACAACAACGAGCTGACCTGTTTCTAGGGAAAACATTTGATTATTCTGCTCAGGAGTGAATCGGGCAGAGTAAAGCCTCTGATTCTGTCAGCCTAGGAGAACATTTTTAGCAGACCCATCTCTGGGAAGGGACTGCCGTTACGTGACATTACACACTAAATCCCCCTTAGCAGACACCATGCCTGGTGGGGTTTTGTTCTCCAATGTTTAAGGTTGGTGGATTTGGGTAGTCTATTATAATTCATGTGTGTCTTAGGATGTATCACTGTCTCCATCTGGGCTGGATCAGCTGTTATTATTTTCTGTCTCCTCCAATTTACCTTCTGTAAAGAAGCCAGATTCTCTCCTCACAGTCCAAAGAAAAGCTATCTCTAAGGTTTATCTGACCCAACAATTTGTCTCGGGACAGCAAATAACTAGCAAGTCAGAAAAAAAACCCTGTTGCAGCACAGGAAAACTTTCCTCAGAAACACCCTGCTGACTGCCAGCAACTTGCAAGTTCAGAGTTTGATTGATGGGGATTATTTTGTGAAAGGAAGTGGAAAAGAAGAGAATTGCAGAAAATTTGAGGGATAATTTGAGGAAGCTTTCAGGCATATTGCTGTTAAATTTTCAAAAGCATTTAAAATGCTAAAATTAAAGTTTTCTGGACATTTACTTCCTTATAGAGTGAGAAAAATGCAACAGTTTATCTGTTGTGTTAATGATAGACCTTCAAAAAGACATTCTAGAAAAAGTAATCTGCATGATAACCTGTGTTTCCCAGCTATATAATTTATTCATAATTGTTCAATTAACATGTATCACCCCTACATAGCTGGTATTTAATATTCACTAAAAGTCTTATTTTCCTATTCCAGTCATGCTAAACATTCTCACAATAAGTTAGCATTTTGCTGAGTTCAGATCCCTAATGTTGGATAATATATTTATAACAATCATTACAATACTTTTCCATTTTTGTTTATCACATATCTGCAGTATAATACAGCCATGTATAGATTCCTTTCTGCTTGACAAATGGTGCTCTGTATTTCAAATGTATTTTGTTTTATTATTGGTTTGCTCCTTTCTTTCCTGAGCTCACAGACTAATACTTGTATCTGTGTAGCCCTGTAATACAGTAATGCCATCGCTAGTAACACATCACTACCTTTGTATTGAGTCTCCTTCAGATTGCTCTCTCTGAAATTTCTTGACCTGCCTGTATATTTCTTTTATTTAGTTCAGATGTAGCAGCAGTTGTCCCAGTTGAGCAGGTGTCTGTGCTGGTGTGTGGATTTTTTTACTTTTGGTCATCTTTGTATGGTACAATCATGGTTTTACAACCCTAACACAATGATGTAATGAAGGAAAATACAGATCTGTTACAGCAGAAGAAGTCTTGAGAGGTGGAGATGCAGGATGCACCATGGAGGAGTGCAGGCCTGGGATGATAAGGGTTAGGGAACAGGCTTGTCACTGGAAACTGCACAGCCATAAACAACTCACACATGACAGGTTAAAGAGATGCAGATCTGCATTTTAGAGACAACAGAGAACAAAGAAATACTATTTAAAAATTTTGAAAGTTGCCATAAATAGTAAGTTTGGATGTAAATTGGACTTGCAGAGCAACGTGGAAAGAGAAAAGGTATAAAAGCATGCTAGCAAACATAAAAATGACCCAGGGCAACTCTAGAATGAGGAAGAAGTCATCAATGTGAACATCATACTCCTCACAGAAAAGGTCTTCAGGTGCTGACTCATCATCATAACACCAGAAGGAAGTTATCTCCCTCAGGACCCAGAGGAGCAGAAGTATGAGCAGAAGCATGAGCATAAGAGCAACAGAAGTAGAAAAAAATGCATGTATAATAAATTTCATGACTACACTACTACTGAAGCTTTTTTTTACACACACATATTCTTTCTCTTCCTGTAATAATTAGATGTGCATTATTAATGATTTTTTGATTAGACTGTTAAGACTTCAATTAGAATAACAATATTTTTTTGGTTTATATATAAAGGCAGTTCATCTTTGCTCATAAATAAGATTTTTAGCATAACATACTGCACATTTGTGTTTCCAGAAGCATAATCCAAGATGGTTTTTCTTGCTATCTTTTTAAAAGACAGTGATATCCTTCAAGAGACGATGGAGAAGTTTACTTTGCTGCTGTTGTCAGCTACCCTTGAGCATTCTATCTGGAGATAGAAATATCTGTAATTTTGTTTGCTTATCAGCTATGTCAGATTTTTCATGTTAGGCTGTATTTGCTGTGGTTGTTTTCATCATTTTCTGCTGAATATAACTGCTTATGGAAACATTTTAATATTTTCTGTTTTCTGTTAAACAGCAATGTTAATAACACATGCATGTGCATGGAGTGGTAATGAGCTCTTTCAGGATTTTGCTGTATATTTGGTATGGGGTTTTTGTTGGCCTTTTTTTTTTTTTTTTTTCCTTTTTGATTGATAACAGAGATTCTGTGACCATGGTCAAAGGTAAATATTCAGTTTGCTTGAGTGATGTTTACATTAGAAGAGTTTGCAGCTGCAGCTATTTGGGAAAAGCTATTTCACAGAGGCCCTCAAGGGGATCCTCGAATCATAAAATGGTTTGGGTTGGAAGGGACTTTAAAGATCATCTAGTTCCAACCTCCCTATATTCTTGTATACTCCCTTGTGTACTACGTATTCATTCGCAGTACAGACACTTGCATTTCTTTCCAAAAGCCTGCAGTTTGTCACCATGCCCAAAGGACCTCCATCATTCACCTGTGTGACATATCAATGACATTTGAAAGCAGGAGTGAAAACTGGACATACTAAAATGAATGCACACTATCAAATTTAGAAACAATGTGCCATAAATAATACATTGTAAAAGAAGCTACCCTGCCAATACTGTTGATTCTCTTTTCCCAAAAAGCTTTTCCTGTTGGAACAATATCTCAACTGTTTACAGAAAGACTTAACAATCACTAACAAGGCCTAAGCTCATCAAATTTATCACTTATTTTGTACTGGTATAATTTGCACAAGATCTAAAAGAATTATTCTTCTTGAATATACAGTTTATTAAGTCTTATAATTCAAAATCTGTCACAAATTTTATAGTTCAAATGTGATTTTTTAAAAAATTATTTCTGCAATTACTTACAGTTGCAGATTTAAATAGGATTTTCCAGAAGAGTTGAACATGAAACATGATTTGGAAATCACAGCTTTCTTCCACAAGAAGTTATGTCATCATGTGTTGCTATCACTTACTCACTCATCATTGATGACAGAAAACCACACACACACACAAAAAGTATTCTGAGCTCTTAAATCAGCTGTATATTAAGGAAAAGGTTATTTTGTCTGCAATGTAATATGATGTATTCAACTGCAAATATGCTTCAACTAGCAAAAATATCTAAAATAATTTTAGCTACCTGGTTTTAGATAGGGTAAAGGAGCTCCTAAGAAAGCATGTGTGTGTGTGTGTACGTGCATAAAATAATTACACCTATAGATAATTTATGTAAAACAGAGCAAGTATTATTGACCTAATTCCTTTTAAATTATTAACTGTCACAGATTATTATTGGATATTGTCTAAATATAAATACAGAAAGGTAAAATACCCTTTTGTTATGAGGTATGTAAATATACTACAGTAACAGCTTTTTTAATTTATAATGTAACAAGTCAGTCACGTTCAAGGATGGGAACAAAAATGTCAGCAGACCATTTTCAGCTGCAGAAAAGCTATTTTTCATGGATGAAAGTTGTGGAAGGAATATGGGAAAAGGCTACATCTCTGCATAGCCTCAAAGAGCCTTTGAAGTAATCTTAAGCAACAAAAAAGCCAACTGTGGAGGGCTGGTGCTTTCTAGCATGTATGTCACAGAGTCCAAGATAAAATGTGTGGCATTAAAACACAATGGTAATTTAAACTGCTATATCATTATATATTGGATGAAAAACACAATGTTATTTGTCTGTAAGTTTCACAATACTGTAGCTACATACTTGAAAGTTGTGGCTGGTGTTAGAAAAATGACTCTGCTATCCAGAAATACTGAAGTGCATGACTGTTTAACTGTCTTTTCACTTGGTTTACATGGGACTAAGAGCTCTATTAAAATTTGCTATTAACTATTTTCTTTCTTGTATATATTTAGTATTTTACCAGCATAGACTAAGTAGTCACTTTTATTTAATGTAATCAGATTAGTACAGAGATAGTCTTAACACAACCTAAACGTGCTGCACATTAAATTATCTTTATTACATACCAGGTAAATGCAATCAATCAATATAAAGGGAAAATTACACAAGATTAATAATGTCTAGTTTTCTTACCTGTCTTAGATTTTACAGCTGTCACTTTACTGTTTGAGCACATTCTAATAAAACCACTAACAACAATAATATTAGTGTGGAATATTAACATGTTTCTCTTTAGGGTTTAGTAATTTTATAATTACTATTGATAAAGATTATGTTAATTTATTGAGTAAAAGGAATAGTGTTGTTAGGGGAAGTATCTGTTTGTTATTTTTGCATATTTTTGACTAATTGTTTGAGGAAGAATACAATATAACAGAAAGAAAGCTATTCAAAGAAAAAAAATGTATTTGTGAAATATTACATTTGAAAATTTTCGTATTTTTTAACACTGACAGATATACCATGGTAATGTTTCCCTATGAAATACCAAAAATTTTCAAACTACGTAGAAATCAAAGAAAGTTTAATGAATAATCTAACACTTTACCTTAACATTCACTCAAACTTGTTAAAGGAAATATTTTTCACATAAGCTAATTCACCAGGTTGATATCCATCTTCCTACAAAAGGAAGGTCTTGTGGGAAGTATTTTATTAAAACATCATCAAGAAAATATTGAAGGCTGCCAGAGGTGGTACCATATTTTTTTTCTGTGAAGACTGTGTTAGAATGTCAAAGAAAAGATTAGTAGAGCATGTTTATGTAAATATTTACTCTTTGACTAGTAAATCCTGAAAACAGGACTTTAACTGTGATCTTATTAATATCCCCTAGGAGAAAATTTAATATTTCATGGAAATTTAAAATATCAGGGTCCATAGAAATGCAGAATTTTATTGATAATTTTATATTGTTAAGAGTCATCCAGTAGCCTGCCTTTCACTTGCAGCTCTGTAACCATACAGGTAAGCATGTAATAGTACTGCATTTTCCAGACCCTTTGTGGCAGCATTTTTTCCCTTCTTTGCCTTGCAACTGCAAACTCCAATACTGTTACTATTATGGGATCTCCTGGGAAGCAACTGTAATTGACATGCAATCACCCTTTCTTTCCCCACTGTTCCTGTCCCAGTTGCAGCTTTTGATTTACATCAAGGGATCTAATAATGTGTATGCATGCAACTTCACAATCTGCAAGTATGTAAGCAGCTGCTCCTGAACAGAGTGTTCTCTAGCCACCAATAGCAGTAGCATAAATAGGAATACCCCATAGAGAATTTAGGCAGGTTCTCATGTAAAGTTTATAGTTACTGTGGGAAAAGTATGAGGGGAAGCTACCTGTTGTGCTACAGTGGACACCCAGTTAGGAATGTTCACCTTGGGATCTCTATCACAACTTTTCCTTGCTGGCTTCTGAGAAGAGTATTTCCTTCTCCCATTTTCCCTATCTGCCTTTCACCAATAGAGTTTATCTATGTCATGAGCTATGGACGCTCCCCAAAAATCTTTGTGGATGTAAACTTGCTTCAACATCTTTGTGCAACAACATTTTATTTAATAAATGAATTATATAGAAAATTATATACTTTTTTTCCTTAAAAATGAATATTTTTTCTCCACATAACTCCTCTTCTGAAGACTTTCTAATCTTTATCTACAATTATTAGAAATGTTTCTTACTAGCCAAACCATAGCTGTTTTCAAATATCTTTCGCTATGTGAATTTCACTCCCACCTTGTCTGATATGAAAATTGTTTATGTCTATGTGCATATCATCTGGGCTATGACTGCTGCAAGTTTTAATACAGTTTTAATAGAAAACTCTTAGAAGGACTGTGCTTTAACAATTAAGCCAGTTAATGACTTCAAGTCTTATGGAAATGCATAATATACCTAAGGCACTCTGTTGTAATTTATTATCTGCAGAACCTGAAGAAATTTTTTTTGGTTAAAGTATCAGTATCATTTGACTATGTAAAATGGTTCCATGTCTGAAAGCATGTCACACCAAAAGAAATGGAGAGTTTTGCTGGCATGAACATTTTATGTTAGACAATAGGTTGCCTGTAAAAAAAAACGTATTTTATTCAGTACTACTATGGGCACATATCTGCACTATTAAAATTATAGACCCAGGAGACACTGGACTAATGTGAATGGACACAGGTCAATTTTAACTTTTTAAAAGTATAGATGAATGAAAAATACATATATAACTCAAGGTTCAATTCTGAGGATGGCATAAAAGAAAATAAACCCCACAAAACATAGCCAAGAGACACTGTCATGAGATGATGTTAAATTTCCAACTTTTTTCCTTCCTTTATAGATATTATCACTAGAGGGTTTCCAGTTCTGTCACTTCCATTCTCATTGAAAAAATCGGCACTGTAACTTTAACTAGAAATTCAAAGCCATAATTTGCAAATGATTCTTGCAAACTGTACTGTCTTAACCTCCTAAATATGCTGCTATTTGATTTGCTGACTTTGCTTTCTTACTCACCTGCATTTTTATTTTGTCAGGTAACAGATAGAGAGCCATCTGAAAAATTATCAGTGTTTTCTGCAGCCTCAGAACTAAATGCAGAGAGAATGTAATTGTATGCTTTATTTTAAACAGATAGTTGATACCTTTAATTTTCTTTTTTCGCATAAAGTTTACATAAAGGGCTAACATCAGTTATTGATGAGAGACAAAAGGATCAGTGATTATCAACAGCAGATAGAAAATGTTTGTAGTCTTGATTGCTTGATTGCTCTTTGTGCTAGAGCAGCTGTGCCAATTGCATACAATCTTGTCTTTATACACTACAGGTTTTCCAGCCCTAAAAAATGAAGAAAAGGAATCACTCACTCCTGTTTTTTGCTACAGAGTGTACAACTTCAGTATGAATTCATGCAAAAGGTATTGACAAATTTAGCACTTTAACCTAGTTAAAGGTATATAAGCGCAGAGGATGGGCCAGGTGCACGGTTTCTGCACAGTCGGTGCAGTCATTCTGTATCATTCACTTTATATATTGTTTCATTTGTATTATTGTTATCGTTGTTTATTCTCCTGTTGTGTTGTTCTGATAAATTCTCCTTATCTCATTCATGGTGTTTTGTCTTTTTCTCCCTATACTCCTTCCCATCCCACTGCGTGGGGCTCAGCTCCCAGCTGGGTCTAAACCACAACATCCCGTTTCCTTTAAACTCAGTTGAGAGAAAAAGATAGGGAATTAATTCACTTTTCACTGTTTCAGAATTTCCCATTTCAATCAGATATCTGGGCACTACCTCAATACCTCTCATTTTACCTTTAATTAATTTTTGTGCGTGTGTGTGTGGGTAAACATTCAGGCTTTAGAAACCTGGGAAAGAGAACTTGCAGTTATGAATGACAAAATAGGTCAGGAATATGAACAATAAATCTAGATTTCAGACACACAAAGTCCTTCCCCTATCTGGTTCAGTAACAGTTCATCGTGACTGTAACAATTTCTAGGGCATTCTGTGGTACATTTTATTTCTCTTGTTTTGGCAAGAAATTCTATAATAGACTTGAAGAAGCTTTTTTACTATAGTTCTGTCAAAAGGATGCTGCACCACAAGAAACATCTGCTTTCGTACATCTCTGAGGTTCGGAGGGAGGGGGCTAAGGTTAATAAAGACTCTAACTAGATTTATTTGCATTCATGTTTTCTTCCTAGTGATGATTTTTATCCTATTTACTTAATTTACAGTTTTATTCATATGTTCTTAGACTCAGTAAATAACATCTGAATTTGCAAGTAGTGTCGTAGGAAAGCTGCTGGCTCCCCTTTACTCAGGCTAGTCCATGATGCTTCATGCCTTAGGTGATGGCTTCTGTTAAGGTATAAGCGTCTGATGAGACAAGAAATTCTTTCAGTCTGGCTGCTGGAGCCCAGCCAGGATATTAGGGTCTCCATCCCAGGCTGATGGAAATGGGTGCTGCTTTCCCATTTGCATGTTCAACCAGTAGCAGAGCTGAACATATATCCCAGAGGCACACATGCACAGACATGCTCATGGACACACACAGGACACTGACACAGCCAGCTACACAGGCTGCCACAGGCAAGGCATTGCCTTCAATAACACATAATGACATAAAACATGGGCACAGCCAGACAAGTCCCCTTCCTCCTCTTTGGCAGCTAAAGAGGGAAGCTCACTATGGACACCACATGCTTGACACTCTCTAGATTCACACACACACATGCAACCAAAGATCCATTAAGTACCAGCATAAAACCTCCTGTCAGTCCAATGCTCCTGGACAGATCCTGGGTCCTTTTACCTGCCCCACTCACTGTCTGGTCCAGCTTGGTACTCACTAGCAAATACACACACACTGACACACTCACAGGCACCCTTACAGTTGTGTATCTCCAGCCTGGGCCCTGTACCCACATCATACCAGACACAGGATCTCCTGTTTGCTGCCTGGTCCAGATTGAGGTTTTCTAGTGAATACACAAGCACACCCTATGCACACCTGGTTTGGGGAAGATACAGACATTCGCCCTTCCAACAGCTGGCACCAGGCATGCAGGCTGTGACCCAGGTCCTGCTCCAGCTGCCAGCTAGATACCCTGAGTACCAGCCCTTTCTCAAACCAGTCTCTCCCACTAGTTTGTGACATACACCATTCCTGCCCCAGTGGCTATCAGACAAAGCCCCACACTTGCTCCAGTAGCTGACACTACAGGTCAGGGGCACCCACACTCCTGGCCCGAATTCAGCTGTTGGCCCAAACTCTACTCACACTGGTCCTCCCAGTAGCTAGCACTCAGTCCTGCCACACACATGTGGGATAGGATAGAGAATGAGATTACACAGAGAGATAGTTTATGATAAGAAGATAGGACAGACTGAGAGGCACATCAGGCACAGATCTCAGTTCAAGTGTGTTGACCAGCCCCTTTCTACATGCAACCAACTCCTTTTATACCCCTTTCTGTCTATTCCTCTACTGTTTCTGCCCAATCCCCTTGCCCTGCCCCATCAGTCTGCATAGCTCCAAGATCCCTCATACACTCCAATATTTGGGACCCTCAGGTTTTCATCCTTATGACTTGCTAAGCCCAGGTTGGCCCTCCTTCAAGTGATACCTGCATTTTCTTGACAGCCCATTGATCAGTATCATTGACTATATTGGTTTCTTGATATTGTCTCCATTGCTGTTTGTCTGTCAGGTCTGTGTCTTTGTAAATTTTTTTTAACTGACTCCTCTTTTTACATTTTGACAAGGTCTTCAGTCAGATATCTTAGTGAAAAAATGTTCTCACACTCCACATGCAGTCTGTTGTTTCAACTATCACCATATGAAATTACATGCAACTGCTTCCTTATGTAGCCTCAGTTAAAGATATGTAGTATCTGTGAAATTCATGGTTATATACAGATCGAAGATGTGATTCTGAGCAACTAAGGAATCAGCAGGTGGAGATTAATCTGCAAGACAGCGAATAGACAGAAATTTGCCTCCATTTTATGAAGCATCTGCTATCTGTGTAAATACAGACTATCATCTTTGTTGTACTGAATTAGTATTGTATTTTTCTTGTTACTAGGGATAAGCACCCAGTCTGCAGTACAGAAAGCAAAACTGTGCTGTCGACTAAAAGATGAAGACAAAGTTATATTTAAGTATTTATTGAAGCAAAATTTACTTATACAGAAAGGAAGAAAGTATTTTGGCAGCAAAACATAGGCAAATACATTTATTGACATAGATGTCGATTTAAAAGGTGTAAATCAATGTTAAAAAATGTAAAAATATAAAATAGTTTAATATGTAAATAATTTAAAGTAGCGTTCTTTTTAAATAAATAGATCTATCTAACTTTAAAAATATTTGTTTCTATCATGTACCTCTTGATATTATTAGTTCATGATATTGTAAGTTATCTAGTTGAGATATTTAATCTATGTAGATGAGAGAAGGAACTCGAAGAAGAAAAAAGTGAAGCATATGGGTTAAAAACTGTCTGGATGACCGGGCACAGAGAGTGGTTGTGAATGGTGCCACATCCAGTTGGTGTCCGGTGACCAGTGGTGTCCCCCAGGGATCAGT
>JAAGNO010009188.1:0-25160 GCA_033439905.1 Ceryle rudis | reverse complement strand
CAATGATGCAAGTTTAAAACAATAAAATAAATAAATAAATAATGCACATATTCAAAGCAAATTTTTGGCTCTTCACTCACTACGAACAGTTCTACTGTCCCATATTATTGCTCTGTGCTAGGTAGGTTAGGACAACCTGGGTAATATACCATATACATTACATATTCCCTTTCTTGGTCTGTGTAACATTTCTCTATACTAGGATTTCCAAAGTATCTTTGGCAATTTAATAGCTGTTGTTGACCTTAGTATGATTTGAGCTACTCATTCCTCTCCATAATTTTGTGAAGCCCACCATGTTTTCAGAAATTGAAAACCTCGGAAGGGATGGTTATATATTTAAATTGAATTAAAAATAGCCTGTATAGAACATGACATACTCCTCTGTATTACATACAGAGTAGATGCCTTTATTAGAGGTATGTACTTGATGTTTCATAATCCTTCTGGAAATGAAATGAGCCCATTGAATTCCAGGACATCAGAGGCAGTTGCAGTATTAAATGACCAATGGCAGTAGTTATGGGTCAGAGTTTTGTTCTTTGCTTGTGTTGGCAGTCTGCTTATAAGTGAGCTTTCTATGCCTGATTATGGAAATAGGCAAAATGCACACAGGCCTCCAGGATTAGGTGGCTTTTGAAATCAGATTATGTAATTATGCATGAATACACAATTACGTTAGACAGTATAATAAACTTTTCCCTTCTACCATATGGTACTAACGTTGGCAGAGGTATCTGTAGGTTAAAAAAAAAACCAAAACAAAACAAAACAAAAAACGTGCTAAGTAAATCAACTGTTTAAAAAAACATAGTAGATATGGTAGACAATGTAGTTCATTGTGCTAAAAGCTGTTTTAGGTGACTGCTAAAGTATTATTTTAGGCAATCTTAAATGCTCCTTTCAGAGTGCTCACTATTCATCCTTATTTCCATGTCTTTATGTTAGTGCCAGTTGCCAGGAAGAACTAGAGCTTTGTTCTGGTAGATGATGTCAAAAATTGCCCCAAGACTACTATTACCTTGCTGTGCATGCTATGTGTACTCACAGGCGAATAAGTACCTTCGAGAATTCTTCTCAAAAATGATTCTTCTAGTAATATTTTCCATTGCTTAGTTACGTAAGTCTTTTTTCATCAAGTTAAAGAAATGTTCTGAAGATGTCTGTTACCTAGATTTTGAGTCCTACAAAGTTAGCCCTTTAAATTAAACCTGGTGTTCCAAGTACTAAGGAAGAACTGGCCTTTATTATCTACTGTCCATTTCTTTGTGCCTCCAATTCTGCCAACATAGCAACTCATTGATATCCTTCTGTGAGTCTGCATCTTTCTCCTCAGAATTGTAGACAAATGACCAATGAATTTTGTACATTCATAACATGTTGAGAGAGGACTGCAGCCTTTCACAACTTTTCAGTCTGTATTTTCCTTGATGATCAATAACTGAAATCCTAAGTCTTCGGTAAAGCAGGTGATCACAGTATTGTGGCAAATTAAGTGTCTGACCCTATAAGACTGTATGTGTTCACAAAAATAATTCCACACAATAAGAGGGTTCAGGTAATGAATTAAAGAAATCTATATCTCTCCCAAGCAATGTGCAATTACATATTGCAAGCAGAATTCCTAAGTCTGCAGAAGAAACTTAAAAATTTTCCTAACCTGGAACGCTAAATCTTAACAGCTGAGCAGAGGCAACATTGTTTCTTTTTCAGTAGTGATATCTTAGAGAAATTACACCTTTTTAAGATGTCTGCATGATTTTTGGAGGTGTGGTTAGCTTATCAGAATCCTTACGTTTTGATCTAAGCTGATCAGAATCCTTAACTGGACTATAAGGTCCAATATGTTTTCAGGCTTACCTTTAGATATTAACTCATTTTTGATTTCTGTAAAGAAGAGCCCATTTACTGGATACTGTGTTGTTTGAAGACTGCTTTGGATCTTTTCATTCTTTGCTGGGCTGGCACTACTGTTGAATGTACTCCAGTTCTTAATCCTGACTGTGCTCATTAGCATTGGTGCAAAGATGTTTCATCCCATGGAGAGTGTATTTGGCAGCTGTGGGGCCCAGACAATAAGCAGTGGAATTTGTTTTTTCCAGCAGCAGCTCATGGGATTGTAGCTGGTTTCCTGGCAGGCTTTTCAGTCTCCTGGCTAGCTGTAGTGCCAGGTGGTAAACTTGACTGTGGGAAAGAGTCAGGGTTTGCCTCCTCATGACTAACATTCCTTTTAGCTTTCTGCCATGTTTTAGCCATTTTCTCTAGAATTTCATTTTATTGAGATGGCTTTTCACATTTGTCTTAGTATAACTTACCTTACTCAGGGTTTTTTTTTTTTCTATTTAGTCCTAACCATTTATTTAAAAACTGCTCCTGTTCTATTATGCTTCCAGACAACCTTCAGTGAACAAACTTTGAGCAACATTTCCATTTCTCTTGTGAGAGAGTTGGTTTTCATTACAATGGCTGTTAACTTTGTGTTTTATTTTCTTTTTATTTTTGAAACTGGGTGTATAGCCACATGCAAGTAATACATCTATTCTCAATCATGTTAAAGTTCTGAAGGGATATGGTAAATTGAAATACTTATAATAAACAAGTTAGTTTAGCTAGCAAAAGATAAATACTATAAAGGCAAATACTATGATAAATACAGCAAGTTGTTTGATACTGCAAGTACCTTATGTGAAAACACAAACAAACTTTTATGTAACTTTAAAAGGAGATTTTGTCATTGGAATTTCCTTTTTGCCAGAATCTTAGACTTACTTTCATTACTAGTTTACTAATGGCAAAACAGCAGTGGAATTTTCTGGAAAAAAAATAATCACTTCTTCCATCTAGAATATATACAATATTTTATTCATTCCTAGCTGGTACAAAAAAAAAAGATTGTCATTCTAAATTAGGCTGTAAGAAGCAGGATAGAGGTAGGCTTTCTGTAGACACTGTAACATGCAAAACTAAATTAGACTTTTAATGGATACATGGGTGATTTAGTGTGATTTAGTCAATGAGCTACTACATTTTGGGTTTGTGCTTATTGTGAGATGAAGCTAAGAAACTAAATATACTCTGAGTATGACTCATGGTGTATAAGATGATTTTCAAAGCTGATGCTGGTCTTCTCATGACTCTTTTCCCATGAACATCATTCACATGAAACATTGATTAGCACTCTGGCACTTTGTATATCTCAAGATCTAATTAACCACTTTAGCTACCTGAAGACAAATTGCTGTTGTATTAAAAAAACATTTTAGTCACAGAGAGCAGGTGATCTACATCCTGTTCCCAGCTTACTACTAGCCTCATTACTTTAATCTTAAGTAGATCATTTAATACATCCATACTTGTGGATTCCTAAGGTGTGCCTAGCAAGAATGGTAAAATAGTAAAATAATTGAAAAATTATCTGATTTTTGCTGTTAAAATACTAGTTTAATCTCAAAAAAAACTGAGCTTCATATTATAAACCTATGAAATCTTTGGTTGAACTGTTTAGATCATGTTGGAATAGGGTTGGAATTTCATAATTAATTTAATTTTGAGTTTTGTTTAGGTTTTTTTTTTAACTTTAATTTTCAGAGGGTTTTTTCTTACATTATGAGAGGGTTGTTTTTTTTTTTTTCCCCACAAACATGATGGAATTGCAATGCATCTTCTCACTCTACCATATAATTAATAAATATACTTATTTTGTATAGGGAAAGTATATAAATTTAACAGTCTTGCTGTCTATATACACCATTATGTGAAAGAGTTGTTCTGTACCAGGAATACCTGTGTTGATCTTTTTAATGTCTTTTACTTCATTTTTTTAAAATGTGTTTGTATAACTTTTGAGTAGGACTTCCTTTTATGTACAAGCTGATTTTGATGTACACCTTGCCTCCAGTACTCCAAATACAGTATATGTTTGTTTCAGAATTGCTCTAACAATTCAATATGGAGGATAACTGAACATATTATGAAGAGAACTTTGACCTTTGCAAGAATCATTGGCCTTTTATCCTTTAACATGTTCTCTGTACTCATCTTTCCACATATAATCTTGGTTTAACTCATCTGTTACCTCTTAATCTTATTAATTCTCTTTTTCTTATTGTACTTTTTTCAAGGATTTTTTAAAATTAAATTGCAGACTCTCTACCCACATCACTCTCTACTTACTTGGATAGGAAGATAACAGATATCACTAAGTTATTAGTAAAAACATAGGAGGGAGATACATGACAGTTTTTCACTTTGTGTTAACTGGAATTTGAATGTATGCGATATGCAAGTATTCTATGACTCAGTACTACACTGTAGATATTTTTTTCCTTTGTTTCACAGATGATGAATATACACCTGAGGGTATCACTGGACAAATTGACACGGATGTGGAAAAACCTTTGGAATATATTGATAGCTGGGAAAATCCAATTTCTGGTAAGCTTAATATAAGAAGAAAATGAGCAAATTTTAATAATTACAAAAAATGAAAAAAAATAGCTTTCCTACCCAAAAAAAACATGTCCATTAAGAAGATAATTCATAGTCATCCTTATCAATACACTTTCTCTTGGCTTCAGGATACTACTAAACAAGATAAAAATAAGAATATTTTGTGATCACTACTTGGTGATCAAAATATTTTTCCTGAAAAATGTCTTCCCAAGTAGGCCTTGAAAAATAGACTTTTGTGATTCTTTTTTTTTTTTTTTTTTTGGTAGTCAGCTGCTTAGAAATTTTCTGTTCCAACTGAAAAATTGTAATATAGAAAAGAAAATTTTGTGGTTTTGCCACGTGTATGCACAAACATGCATACAAAAATGTAAACACTCTTACATATAGAGAAACTCCTTGTTTCATAACCATAACCAAAAATAGACCTTGGTTTAGCTGTGCTGTTTTACTGGCATGAAAACCCACTGAAAATAAAATCTTTTTGTTTTTACCCTTGGATTTCCTATTCAGCTGCAGCTGCTCTTTTTAGTTAGGTTTTCGTGTGAGAACATGTTATTAGACTTAAAACCACAGACACAACGATAGACCTCTAACTAATTTATAAACCACTGTTTGCTCCTAATACCTGCTGAATTTCCTTTGCACCTAATTTACCTGCATAAAGACAAGACCCTATCTTGACATCTAAATTCTGATATTTTATCTTTTTTTAAGTTTATTCAATCTGATGATTGTACTTTGCAAAGATTAGGTCCAGCTTGATATACTATTAGCAGTGGCTAGATGCAGACTGTAAACTGAAAACAAGGGTGGTGCACTGTGTTTTTTTGTTACTGAATGCCAGGCAGTAGTGTGTACTTTAGTAAATCCAGCTTGTGATTTGCAGAGACTTGAAGGGGTTTTATGCACATAGTTCTGAAGGAACACCTACATCTGCTTTTACTCATTTATGACATGAGATGTTTAAAATTAAGCTTTTAGAGCCTTGAAGTAAGCCAATACCTTGCACTGTAGTCATAAAACACAGTTGGGTATGGTTGTGAAATTAACTACTACTGTTTCATCATTTTCTTGCATACTTCTGTGATCTCAACTATCTTCATGAGGCCTTAATATGTGTATCAAAATTCAGAAGTATAGAATCATAGAATGTTTGGGCTGGAAAGAACCTTTAAAGATCAAATAGTTGCACCCCCACTGCCATGGACAGGGACTTGACCAGGTTTCTCAAAGCCCATCCACCCTGGCCTTGAGCACTTCCAGATATGGGGCATCCACAGCTTCTCTGAGCAAACTGTTCCACTCTTTCACCACCTGCCCGGTAAATAATTTCTTCCTTATAGTTAATCTAAATCTACCTTCTTTTAGTTTAAAACCATTACCCTTTATCCTATCACCACAAGCCTGGGTAAGAAGTCCTCTTTGTTTCTCTTATAAGCCCACTTTAATTACCAAATGTTGCAATAAGGTCTCCCTGGAGCCTTCTCCAGGTTAAACACCACCAACTCTCTCAAACTTTCTTCATAGGAGCGGTGTTCCACCCTCCGATCATTTTTGTGGCCCTCCACTGGACCACCTTGAGCAGGTCCATGTCTGTCTTACTCCATGGACAACAAGGCAGGTGAATCTTTGTGATTCCCCCAAAAGAAGCTGCCTCTGCACAGCAGGGCCACCAGGGCAGCAGTGTCACGACAATGACTCTGAGGAACAATAACAAAACAATTTATTAGTTCTCCCTAATGAAACAAAAAAAAATTATGGAAAAAGGTGTTATTTTCATAGGCAATTATTTTACGGCACGACTAAATTTCAAGAAAAAGGAAGAAAGAGTTATTAGAAAAGATAGGAGGAGTGAGAGTGAGTAACAGAGAGAGAGAGAAAAAGATAAAATGTTATTACCACCTGTGGATCCAGTGACATCTCACTGAATCAGTCCAAGTCTTCAGTTCTTCGGTGGTGGATGCACCACGATCACTATTTTTCTGTCCTTTTATACCCATGAGATATCTGGGTGGCATTCCCAATTTCTACAGGAAGTGGTGTTGATTTGCATGAGCCCCATGAGCTAGAAGTAGTGTGATGCGTGCCATGTGCCTCCCCCTGGCACAGTCAGCAGGAGCCCTTAACTAAAGAAAAGACAGAGTCCCACCTATGCAGCATTTATCTCTTCCTTTTGTTAAAGCATATCTACAAGGAGCCAAAGGGGGAGCAGGGAGACCACTGAGAGCAATCAACACTCCTCCCCTTCAGACAGGTCTTTCCAGATCTTATCACCACACAAGGTTGGAGGCACACAATAGCTGGGCTCTTACAGAGGCCCTAGAGCTGAACACACAGTATTCTAGGTGGGGGTCTTATAGGAGCAGAGTAGAGGGAAAGAATCAATTTCCTCGACCTGCTGTCAACACTCCTTTTGATTCAACCTGGGATACAATTGGCTTTCTGGGCTGCAAGTGCAAATGTCCAGCTCATGTCCAGCTTTTCATCCACCAGCAACCCCAAGACCTTCTCTGCAGGGTTGTTCTGAACCCATCTGTCACCTAGCCTGTACTGAGAGTGGTGATTGCCTGAACCCAGATGCAGAACCTTGCACTTGGCCTTGTTGAACTTAATGAAATTTGCATCAGCCCAGTTCTCCAGCCTTTCAGGGTCCTTCTTGATGGCATCCCTCACCCCAAGTGTATCAACTGCACTACTCAGCTTGGTGTCATCCACAAACTTGCTGAGGGTACACTCAATACCACTATCTATGCCATTAGTAAAGATATTGAACAGTACTGGGCCCAGTATGGATTCCTGAAGGCACCACTTGTTACTGATCTACATTTGGACATTGAACCATGACTGGCAAGTCTTGATATGGGGTTGTCCAGCCAATTCCTTTTCTGTTGAATAGTCCATCCATCAAAACTGTACCTCTCCAATTTAGTGACAAGGATGTCATGTAGGACTACGTCAGAGGTCTTCAGAAGATGACATTTGTTATTTCCTTATCGACCTACACAGTTACTTCAACATAGAAGGCCGCGAGATTAGTCAGGCACAATTTGCCCTTGTGAAGCCATGTCAGCTGTCTCTACTCACCTCCCTGTCACCCATATGCCTTGCTATAACATCCAGGAGGATCTGTTACATTATCTTACCAGGCAAAAAGGTGAAGATGATTAATCAGATATTGCTATAATTTAGCCAGTATTTGACTTTACTTTTAAATGCTTTATTCTGAAAACTTTGTGTATGTTAACAGAAAAATGTACATCTATGCTACTTACAAGAAATTAAAAAGATAGGTTACAGCACACAAGAATTGAGCTTGATGTGTTAAGAGTCTGTCCTAAAAGTGTGCATGCCCTCCTTTTTCATGAAGAGACAAGGAAATACATTCCTGGTCCACAAAGAACCTCTGAGATTAAACAAATCCCAATAGCTACCATGTCACTATCCTTGCAAGAATCTACACTATCACAAAATCCCTAAATTCTATTGTGTGCCCTAGTTTACATACTCAGTCTCCACACATTGTTAATTAGATTTGGTAGCATCATAGACCATCACTCAAATCCTAGTGGAAGTAGTAGAAGGGAAGAGTAGGGATTCTTGTTTTTCCAGAGTGCTATGTAGTAGATTCAACTGTGACACAGTCCACTGAATTTTATATTTTGGCTTGCATGTATCTGTTGTGGTTGTGTTATTCAGAACATATGATTGAAACCACTGACAAGTCAATACTTGCATATTTTTACCTTATAAATATCTCAGACAATCCCATTCCCTAAATATGAGCAGGGGGAAAATTAATCATGGATACATCTAGGATACAATGTCTTATATACACAAAAATTTATTATCCTTTTTTAAGGCTTTAGGCATTATTTTTTTCATCTCCATCTGGGGATTAAGAATTAATAGGAAACCTACAAATGCTATTTTCAAAGCCATTACATCTTCCTGAATTAGATGGATCATTATTTCCTGTCTTGATCTGAGGGATTTTAAAAACCATGTGTTTTGTAAGTGACTGCAAAAGTCCAAAAAGAAAAGGGAACAGAGAAAGATGGAAATCTTGTTGTCTGTATATTGTAAGTATTTCTAAAAAGGCTCTTCCAAATGAGTCTTTGGATCTGCTCCCTGCTCGCCCACAGTCACTCTATTTATAGGGTAAATTAAGGTCTGATATGTAGGGCCCAAGGTACTCTATAGCCAGTAACTCGGAATCAGGCAACTTGCATATTTGTTGACATTGGCAACGTTATAAGAATTATATTGCTCTTGAGGATTTTACCCTGTTAGGTACAGAAAGTCTTTTGTTACATAAATGTGTTGCACACATCTCCTGTTTTTTTTTCTTAAGGAAAGAAGTGCAAAGGATAACAGTGGAAAAAAAATCTTTTCTTTTGCCTTTCCTTTGCATAATAAAATCTTTTATAATTACCTGGAAAATACAATAGAATGTTTTGTAAGTATTAATTAAGAGGCTTAGGTTCTTCTTTCAGACCTCACTGTCAAAGGACCTTATCAGATGAATTTAATAGTTATTGGCTGGAACTGTATATTGAAACAACCTCATTCGTCATTTCAGGAATTTCTAACACAGTAACTGTCTCTAGCCATGTCAGTGCATGAAGTGACACTAACTTTTTTAATTTTTCACTTTTGAGCAGCATAAGATAAATTGTCCCTAATGATAATTTCTTTTTTGCTAAATCGTTTGCTTCAAGCTGGGGGTGACCAGTTAGAAAGTACAAAAGATCAGAAATATTGTAAGATACTGAAGATGTTTCCAAGTACACTGAGGTGCTGTTTATTGTGGGAAGAAGTATCCTGTTGGCTGCCAAAAAATTACCATTGACAGAAATGAGCAACTACACAGAAAATTAATCTCTAAAATCTCGAAGGACCTACATTTTTTCACTGTAAGCTTGGTTTAATGCTTCATGGCACATACTTCCCAGAGACTATAAGCTTGAAAATACAACTTGTTTCAGCTCCTAACCTCACCTCTCTACTTTTGATATTAAATCAGATTTGAAACATGGTTTGAAAAGTCGGAATATAACTTGTAATAGGTTTCTGATTTTATGAAATTTGAGGTTAAATAATTGATAACACTTTCTTGTAATATCATTCAGCAACTATGTCGCCTGGCCCTCAGCATCCACCTGTACGTCCTGTCAAGCCTACACAAATGCGAAGAAAACCTCTGCCTCCAAACACTGTGACTGGTAAACCAGCGGGTCCAGGTATCTCAACCTTTTCAGAATAAATATTATGTATGAGATAATACTGAACTGACTAGCAGGGTATAGTTTATAGTATAGTTTCTTTTTCTTTAATCTGTGGTATCTATAGAAACTAGTCTTCTGAAACATACAGACCTTGTGTCTTTTGTTGTCATACCTAAACACTGTTTTCCTTTTGTTTTCCTAACCTAGTTATGTCAAAATCATCCCTAGTAAGGGAGCTGAAAGCAAAATAGCATAATACAAGTCATCCTCTAAGAAGATCAACATTAAGAATATTTCATGTCTACTAATAGTGCTTGCAGTTATAGAATGTTTATGACAGATGGGAGATACTGAATAGTATGCTTCAACACATACTCCCAACTAGTTATCTGTAAAGAAATTCTGTCCCATATATATGGCACTTCCATTAACCACTAAAAATAGCAAGCTAATGGCCAGCCAGAAAACTAACTACACTGGGAGTAGAACAATCTGAGTTACTTCAGGTGCAAAGAGTTTAGCTGCATTCCTGTGCTACAGTATTCCTGCTTCTCAGTGTCAGTGTAAGATCACACAGAAAGAAGAATCCTTAGGCTATCATTCCAGGTAGCCACAAACTGCCACATCATGAGAACTGCTTCCCTCTTCTTCTTACTCTCTGTAGTTCACTGGAAATGCAAACATCTTGATTCTGCTTTGTTTTACTGTTGGCTTTCTTTTTTGTTTCATTTTGGGCTTTGTGTGCCATTAAGGTACTAAAGACATAAGAATTATTTAGTATTTTTTGCAGCAAATTAGGAGCAAGGATCTCAAAGCCGGATGAAACAAGTTGCATATTTATTCAACAACAGAACTGAGAGTGAAATATTGTAGCTGTCCTTGCTGTTGACTGGTGGTATTTCCTTAGTAATAGCTATCACAGACCTTGAGATATTGTCAGTCTTAAGCCATAGTATAAAAAAAATGTTGACCTCATACATTTTCTTTTGTTTGTAATGGGGTCTATGCTAATTTTCTCCATTAGATGTCTAATTAATTTACCAGTGTTTTGAAATTTCAC
The DNA here is from genome assembly GCA_033439905.1 of Ceryle rudis. Lineage (NCBI taxonomy): Eukaryota > Metazoa > Chordata > Aves > Coraciiformes > Cerylidae > Ceryle > Ceryle rudis. The sequence goes on along the minus strand of JAAGNO010009188.1, from coordinate 14,423 downwards.
CCCTTTTCCAGACACTAGAGTCCAGGTCATGTGATAGTCAGCCATTATCATACCTTCCTAGACATTCAAAATGGAATAAATTGGTTAGATGATCTGGTTCTTCCTTGTGGAGCCAGTAGTAGATTTTCCTTTTCCTGTTTTTCCTAGTGTTTTATCCAACTTAGTTTTAAACATCATAATCAAGTTTCTTCTGGTTCCCTGGAGAGACTGTTCCACAGTATGAACAGGGAAAATTTGCCTCAATGTTCTTCCTGGATTTTCCCTTTCACAATTCTGCCCGGTTTCTCTTTCTCATTATCATTGTGATTAATTCCTTACTTGTATCTTTTTTACTCATCCAGGGGATGAGTATTCTGGGGAGGGTTTTATTCAGACATTAAAAGTCTCCTGAATAGAAAAAAAAACAGGAAACAAGAGAGTTCCAGAACCCATATGAAACTGAACTCTCATGTGAATCTTAATAAATTTCTACTTTATTAAGGAAATTAATGGAAGGTAGGTATTTATATTGTTTTAAACTTGATGCACTAGAGTTCTGCCTTCCGTGACCATGTTTTACTGTGTCATATACACAGGGAATGTCAATACATTATGTAGTTCTTGACTTTTTGGGGATTGAGATTTTTATAGTCATGCAGTGGTTGCCTGGGAGTATCTGTATGTTTTGTGAATGTAGTTCTTGTCTTCTACAGCTATTCTGAAAACAATCAAGACATCCTTTACCATGAATTGTTTTCCTCTTAGAAACCTCTTTTCTTTACTAGATGATAACAGCTGAGTAAAAGCAATGTCACATAATCTAAAATAATTTTTAAAATACCTATTAATTATGGGAGATAATAGTGACTCTTCAAATCAGTTTCTGTGCAAACTTATGGTGTCTACTGTGGGATAACAGCCTACCTTGCCGTGAGACAGGAATGCAGGATAATTTAGTGCAGTTTGGGAGAAAGGTTAAAATCTTTGCGACAATAAGATTCTTGTGCTATCTCTGGGGGTGGAGACCCACTGAGCTGCCCTCCCACAGAATGGATCAGGAACAAAGCATTTTCCCTTGAGTAATGTGGTATTCTAAATGTTGAAATCGTTGGACTTACATTCATTTAAAGGACATCTTAATTTATTTTAGTGAAAGGTGCAGTACTATTCTGTGCTTAAACTCTCAATGCAGATCAGAGTTAGGTACCCAGTGCTTATCATTATATACATTCCAGCTCCAGCCTTGCTAAAATATATGCTATATTGAGAGTAAAAATGAAAGGACTTTACATATATTTGAGAGACAAATCAAATTTTCAGTTGCTAACTTCAGCTATTCTGTCTTGCAATACATAAAGAAATGTACTGTTTTGTTTGAGAAACAGAAATGTCAATGATGGGCATTTTGCATCCTTTTACCAGTCTGTGTATGATGGTTCCGTGCATTAAACAAGGTCATATTCTAGCTGAAGTCCTCCAAGAAAATCTCCAGATAGCAAAGAATTTTCTTACTGGGTTTCAGGATTAAGCTATATTGATAATAAGACCAACTCAGAACTTTCCTACATCTCACTGGAAGCTGTTGTATAAGATTTGAAGGAATATCATAGTTTAAATGAAAGTACTTTCATGAAGCAGTTGTCACAAACCTGAGTTCTCTTAGAAAATCAGAAAGCTGTTTCACTCTTAAATAGTGAATGCCTTGTTGCCACAACTTCCTCCTCCTGTCACTGTAGCTAAACCTGCTAGACCAACACCACCTGTGAGGACAGGAACATCACATAAGATGCCAACAGCTTTTGCAACTCCAGAGTATTATGGTGAGTGTATTACACACAGTTCTGGGTTTGAGTTTGGTTTTTCGTTCGGCTTTTTTGTTATGAACATAAAGGTTTCCTTTTTTTTTCCTTGGCTTCTCTTCCCTAAACTGTATTGATGCATTGTATATTTCACATAAGGACTATTCAGTCTGGGGTGATTCTGACTTCCTTTATGCCACTGTGCAACCTTTCTAACTTGACTGAGTTTGTTTGGCTGTCTTCTGATACACGTTTTGGTAAATGAGAACATAACAGCCCTTACATCTTCTTAGAAATCAATACATGATTTCAATACTATGCAATGGCTGGTTTAAATCTGTGAAGGGACTAGACAAGGCAAGTCTTTTCCTGAACATTTCTTTCTGCACAGGACATAAATTCAAATTATTATTCAACAGTGACTGATAGTGCTCAGCATGGTTGTGATATCCTCCTAGCTATATGTTCAAACTGCCACCATTTAAATAGTAAAAAAATAAAATGTAATAGGGTATACATAATGATTAGTTTGTAGTTTTCCCTTTATAAGATTGAGAGGTAACTGCAAGTTCGGACCTAAATCCCCTCAAAGTGGCATACAGGAATGGATGTGGAGGAGGATGTGCATAGAATTTCTGAGTCAAAATATGCAGCTCTAGGTATGTTGTTATAAATTATGCTGTTTCTAATTTTCTTATAGTAATACTTAAATTCTTGTCTCATTATAATGTTCAGGAACTCACTGTGACCCTTAGTGCTCAATAAAGCAACCTGGATACTAGATTTATTAAAACATGCTTGTTGTGAATATATTGTTGGTCGAGGTTCATTGTAATATTTGCACCTAAGAGAAGATTCTGTTCATTATAGTAGCTATCTAATGCAACACCGGTGTCATGAATGCTGACTGCTTTAGCAAATTTCTGTTCACCAGTGTATTTACTTCCAACTTTCTGTATTTACTTTCAATTTTATTTTTTTTAATTTAATTTCAAATTCTATCTGGAGACAGAAATTGTGATTTCCTTGACCCTATTTTTAGAGAAGTTCATGTGCCAACATGAGAGTGCTATAAATTCTATGAAGATAAAACAAGCTCTAAGCTGAACAGCCAGTAAAGTCAAAAAGATCCTTTTTAAAAGGCCTGAAGAGCATTTTGCATGAACTGAATCCAGCATCATTCATGAAGTCTGTAATTTTCATTTTGACTATCTTTACACTACCAGGTAAGTAATGGGGTTTACTTAGCATCACAGACAAGATGGAGTCCTTCAAAGGAAAAGACAGATCTGGCAGCAAACATCTTCCATGGAAGAGTTTTACTGTGAATTAAAATGCCAAAGGAATTGTGAAATGCTGCAGTCCTGACACTGAAACTTTGCATTTCTTGCAAGTTACATTATAAATGTGTTTCCCACAGTTGATGCAACTGTCTTCAGCTCAAGTCCTACATCAGAAACAGATTCTTCAGGCAAACCAAGGTACCAAGGTAGGATTTTAATAGCTATGGTATTTTTATTTGGGAGACTATATGAAGACTGATCTATCTTGCATCAGAATTATCTTGTTTGGTTATTTGGGGGCCAAAACTTTGTCTGATTATGCTTTAGCATCAGATGAAAGGATGGTAGTACAGACCATCAGCATATTCTTGACTAAATTTTACTTCTAATTTCTTCCCTGCTTCCCAGTTTACAGTCTTGCCCACAAACATGTTGTGGCTCTTCCCATAAGCCAACAGTAGTACAACTGCACACTCTCCACATTCCGCCAAACCTGGAGATGTATTGCCCTAATACCAGTGCCCCTTGCCATAAGGGAAATCTTGTATTCTAATTTTAGAACCAATGTGTTTGTCTTCACTAATCTTTCTAATGTTGATGCAGAGTACAAGATATTTGCCTCAGAAGGTTTATTTCAAGGTCTGGTCCTATACCACTGAAAATGGATCAGATCAGTTACTTTAGACAGTCACTTTAGAAACTGCAACTTTAATGATGGAATGACTCTGGACTAAATTTGTTACTCTTTCTGGTGAAATAAAGTAGTGTTTGGTGCTACATCTTTGTATTAGCACAACACTCAAAAGCTGCATATGGAATTGTAGTGTCATTTTACTACAGAAGGATTAAAGTTAATTGTCCCATTTTATGACAGAATTTAATTCTTTCAAATTTCACAGTGCCAGAGTATCACCCATTAATACCTTCAGAGTGATATTTCATCAGTGGAGCCAATGTGAAGGGGGTGGAGGCAGTGCAGATGCCAGGTCTAAGAACAACTTGAAAAAACCCCAACAAGCACCTTAATATTGCATATCTGGGGTTTAAATCTTAAAGGTTTATATTTGATTTTGACTTGTTGTGCAGATTTTTACTTGGTACCCTGAGATGAAAGTTGTGTATTAGGTGAAATGGCATTGACGCTTTGTTAAAACCCTGTATCGAATAACAGCTCTTTCCTATTACTCTTAGCCCCCCATGTCAAGTACATGAAGAAAGATGATGATGTGCCTTGCTCTATCACAAGCTCTCTTGAACACTTTCCTCAAGAAGAAGCTGGCAGCAAGGAAGAACCTACTCGTCCTCCACAGAATCCTCCAACCAACCTCACAGTGGTGACTGTTGAAGGCTGCCCAACTTTTGTCATATTGGACTGGGAAAAACCAGACAATGACACCGTTACTGGTTGGTTGATTTCTGTCCTCCATTGTATCAGAATACATTTCTTGATTATTTTCACTTTCACAGTTGTTTTACACTATTTAAAAAATACTTTAATCCCAAAGAAGTCTTACACCCCAGTGTTTTTATTTTGTGCTACTCTCAATTCCAGTGGGGGTAAGGAAATGTTACTAGATTAGAAAGATATTTTTGTGACTATATCATTGGTGTCAGTGATGGCACAAAAAGATATTTAAGAAGAAGAGAGAACTCTATCTTCTCTTGGTTTCTGGTTTCTCTGTGTACACGATCTAATAAGATCTCATCAAGAAGTTTCAGCAGTGCAACAGTAGTCTTTATTATATAGTTGCATATACATAACCTAGACATCTTTGTCGACTTCAGGATGGTGTAAGTCAGTGGGCCAGACACAATGAAACCTTATATTCAGCTAGTAAGTCGGTAATGCTATGCTAGTGTAACACCTGCTGTGCCCATCAGAGGGTCAACAAGTCCTCTATGTTAAAAGAATCTCTTTGGGGTTTTTTAATTTCCAAAGGAAGGTTCTTGTATTGAGAATAAATCCTTGTGAGTCATGCAGAAATCAGTGTGTAGAAAGGTAAGAATACCCTTTCTCATTCCAGAAAAGTGGTTTCAAACCTTCTGCAGAATATGTGTACAATACTTATTTTGCTTCACTGAGAGAAACTTTAGTTTCCAATCTGGATATCTTTCTACCTAGATGTAACAGCTTCCCACATAAAATGTTTGAACTCTGTGGCTTACAAATACTATCATTGAACTCATCTCCTTCATTTTACCTTCAAAAAATTACTCAGTTAATGACTCATCCATGGACATTTTCTGAATTCAAGAGAAACCATTGAATCTCATTTTCTGAAAACAGTGATTTCTTCATAGTGGACCAGTATGACGTTACTTGTTTAGACAGACTTAAATCAAGTTTTCTGTCATCTCTTTTTATTTTTGTATTTTATAGTTGTTTTTTTTTTTATTTTCAATCATCTGATTTAGGCATCACAGCATTTTTAAATACTTTTTTTTTTATTTTAATGCACTGTTTCAGATAAAAGTGTGGAAACAGAAAGTGTAATTTATTGAGACTTTTAATTATTGCTTTTCTTGACTTTTAGCTGTGCACGATTTGTGTATACAATTTTTCATATAAGGTATTCCTAAAACCAAAATTGTATGTCAGTAATGGAAAGGTTTGACAAATAATAACCAAAACAGCCATCAAGCTTACCTCACTGTTTTCATAAAGGTTGAAATTCTCAGGAACCAAGACCATTTTGCTGGTACTCTGCTACTCCTGTTGGGCTACCACAGGAATGCAGGGCAGTTTGTTGTCATGTGCACTAACAGGCAGGTACTGGATGCACTCAGTAGTCCTCTGTGTGTGCACATGCACAGATATCTATATGCCCAGTCACATGCTGTGTTTTCTTTTCCAACTTGAACGAATTAGAAGGTTCGAATCACATACTGACTTGGGGCTGGCAGAAAACAGAAAGACTGAATTTCTATGAAGTACTCATTCACTATCTGGATGTACCTAAGGCGGGGGATATCCATCCATGAGGTCCATGACATTGTTTTCAAAACACAGTGGCTGGTCTTTTGTTCTTCATGGATGACTGTTGTGGGGGAGGACATCTAAACATGGAAATTTTGAAACCTTCTCTATTGGCAGTAATTCCTTCCTTCGTGCTGACTTTCTGATATAGTTTTACACCCATCTTAGAAGTTTTATGTTGCTCCATATATGCTCTAAATAAGTCTATTACATGGTAAGGATAAAAAGATTGTGTGTAGAGGTCCCTTTTGAAACTATTGCTGTAAATCTGACATTTCCATGTGCATACATGCATATAATACCTCAAATTTAATTGCTGTGGTTTAGAAACCTGGCATTGTAGAAGATAATTTTTCAGGGCTGCTCCACTGTTCCACTTAATTGCATTGCCTTACATAATTTACCCCAGCAGTTTTGATATCAGTTTTTTTGCATAGAAGAGTGCAAAGGAAGCCATAGCTGCATAATTGAGGTCAAAATCAGGTCAATTTGTGTGTGTATGCTCATTTACATACATATTTCCTAGGAGTGAGGATATGAGTCCAGCAACAATTAAGAAGGGGTTTTTTTATCTTTTTAATTGAATCCCATTGCAAGTGCTTTATCTTTCTGTGTTGACAGCAAATTGTATTGAGAATTAATAAATAAAGAAATAAATATAAGCCCTACAGCTTGCTAGCATTTAGTTAAGAACTTGAAAATTAATTGTATCATTAGAAAAAAACAAGAAAGAAAGTAATTTTCTAGAGATTTTGTAGCTGTTGATAGGTGGTCTCTGTCCTCACAGTGTAATACCTGCTTAATTCATTGTGCTGTAGATCTAAATGTTCATTGCAAATATTCTTCAGAAACATTCTTCTTTGCTAGCTTAAGATTACCAAATCTGTGCTTGGTATTATAGGCAGGTTTTAGGAAGTAAACCAGAAGGAGCTGAGGAGGTTGTAAACATCTTTGTGAATAGAGGAAAATTAGCTATATACTCAGTGTGTTTATTAGAAGAGGTTGCTATGAATCAGGACAGAGGTTGCCTGCTAAAGAGACTATATCTTGGACAGGGCTCTGACTGAAGGGTTTTCTTCTTCCCAAACATTTGTTGTTAATTCCCTGTTCTGAGCATGGATTGAGCATGATGATATATCCTAGTGAGATGAAAAGAAAGTAGTGAGACTATAAATTGTGTAAATACAGAAATGTATGCAAAATTATTTCATTCTAAACTGGTATATTGCCTAAGTGCACAATCTAAATTAATTTGGTTTCCTTTGGAAATCTTAAAAATTTAGGTCTTATTTTAAGTTAATCAAGGTTTAAGCATTTAGAAACTGTACTTTCATGTTTTATACTTTTTCATTCAAACTGCAGAATTCTTACACTTATTTGTATTTGTAATTTTGTCACCTTTGGGTGGAAGTGAGGTGCTGCATATCCTCTATGCCATAATTGAATTATGAGGAAGGATGAGGGGCTAGACACTCAGTCATGCTGGAATTGTATCTCTCTTTCCTAACCATTTTAGCTTACTGATGTCCAGGCTGGTTCACACAAGATGTCCTTACAGCCTATTAGACAGAAGGAGTGGAAATCAGATGAGGAAAGAGAGAGCAATGAATGCGCTCAAGTAAGAGCTGTTATTTAAGCAAATTTCTCTTTACTGTATTTTTTCAGAGTATGAGGTTGTGTCAACTGAAAACGGAGCAAGTGATGGTGAAAAGGAGAAATCAATTATCACTACAAATCAAACCCATTCTACTGTGGAAAACCTAAAACCTGACACAAGGTAATTAAATAAAATTATTTTCTAAGTTAATCCAAATAATTTAGACTGCCAGCTATCTGCCACTTCAAATGAAAATGTGCATATATATATATATATGACCATATTACTTTTACTCTTGTTCTGATAGGAAGAAGGTATGCTTTGGTTTTGCTACCTTCTAAGTTAACAGGTAAGACACATCTGAGGAATCTTTAGGAAATTTCCAAGAGTCTGGACAAAATGGAGAACTGACCTGTTCTATCAGAAAGATTAACAGTCAAATGGAAGACAATGTAGTACTTTCTATAAAAAAAAAAATCTCTTGGATTTTGCACATAATGAAACAAAGTGAACACACAAAATATTAACTGTACGTGTGAGGTCAAGATTTATATATACAGCTATCTTTCTCTGGAGTTTAAGGATGCTTGGCACAACTGATGTAGGCTTCTTGCTATTTAAATAGGTGTTCATTCAAATACCAGAATGAAAGTTGGGCCACTGTATGAAGCTTGACTGTTGCATTGCACCATGTCCCGTATGTATAGTTTTCTTTCCCAGCTCAAAGGAGCTGGCAAGTTAAAAATAGGTCAGTGAATTCCATTTGATGGCATACATATTATGCAACTCGTTCAAATAAGCATGATCTTTTCTTTCTTCTTTTTTTTTTTTATTTTCTTTCTAATCAAATATGATTATTTGTTTTTGCGGTAAAAATCAGAGCAGGGAAGAAAGCTGTTTGTCCTTTGTTTGTGTTCCTTATTGATTGCATCAGAAAGTTAACGAATGACACATTTTTTTCCTGTAAGACCATCCATTTGGCTTTGGTAATCAGATTTTTCTGCTTCAGATAAACTGCCCTTTTCTATTAGTACCCTTAAATTGGTAACAGAGCACAAAATTCTGCACAGTACCCATTTTAAACCTTTATTTTTAGGCAGTGTGTACTTTAATCTGGGGTATTGGTTCTTAGTCATGTTCTTGTGACCAGCAGCTCCTAGGAGGAGGAATGAGGAACAACTGCAGAAAGTGGAGGAGAATGGAAGAGAATTGGAAAAGAAAAGCTAGGGGAATTGTCATAACCAAAAAGATCTTCTGTGACAGAATCAAAAACTCATAAGATGGGACAGAATTTCTGTGTATTGCATCAAGAATTTCTTTGTTACTTCTTAAAGGCATGTGGTTTGTGAGAGGGTGAACTACAGCTATGTTTTTCTGTCTTGTTAAAAGGCAATTAGGATATATTGGCAATACAACTGGAGAAGCATCAGTTTCCTCAATCTCTTCCTCAATCAGCTGAGAAGGCTTGGAAGAGAGAGCAAAAAAATATATTTCTGAGTAGTGACTAAGAAAGGTAGTAGGTGCTGCTAAACTTGTTGGGCCATGCTGTTTGCCTTTTCATTTCAATTCTGCATGGAAATAGTACAGTTGCCTCCTTGAAAGGAACTGTGGGTTATTAATGAGATTCTCTTCCATTACACACTTGAACTCTTTTTGCATCATATATGCATCATATGATCATCTTTACATCATATATGGTGATAAAAATGGGGTATATTTGGTTAAGTGTGGAAAAGACATGGAAGCAAAGAGAAGCCCTTAATGCTGAGATGTCCTAAAGATAAAAGCATTTTTAGATTGCTCTTTGTTCAGAACGGAAGCAAGATGGAGGCAGGCAGATCCAGCTAGAATCATTGAAAAGGTCATACAGAAGGCAGGAGCTATGCAGAACCAGATAAGATGCTTTTTAACTTTAATTAGTAACAATTATGTCAATCCTATGAGAGGACTTTCAGGTTTTGGTAAGCAAGAGCAAACCAAAGACCATGGAGAAAAGCTGCTTGCGGAGCATGGGTTTTGTTACAAGAGGCTGGATACAAGATCAGTATGGTCTGGTGGAGGCTGACTTAAGACAAAAAGGGAGAACTTTTCTGTGATGGGGGGGTGGCTATTATTCCCCCTTCCCAACCTCAAAGGGGTAGGACAGTGAAGGTCTTTCTGGATTCAGGATGCCATTGCTCAAAATTGAAAAACTTTTATATAAATTGCAGCAGTGCATGCCCCTTGAGTCTTGCGGGATTTAAAGGATGTCCATCTCAGAGTGCCTTTGTCCGATTAAATTCACATTTCAAAATGTGTGTTCGAGGACACCTTGAGAGCTTTGGCAGAAGCACAAAAAATTGTTACTGTAAGCATTTGAGTCCAGGCTTGTTGGAAACTAAATGCAAGGAAAATAAGAACTTCATTAAGACAGCTGTCATCATGTAGACAGTACCAATGTTGCAAGCAGTGGCCTATGTCCATAAGAAAAGTCTCCTGTCTATCAGGAACTAATTGCTCACTAGATGAAGAAAATGGACCTGTGGACAAAGCTGAAAACAGGAAGAGAGAAACTGAGAAACAGCTCTGTAAATTCATTAACAGAGTCCCTGAAATGTCTGCAGTTTTATCGAGTAATGCATTAAGACTGGGAAGCAGACTTTTCCATAACTACTGTTAAAGGAAAGAGCTGTAGAAGAGGCGAAGCTGGAGAAGAAATTTGGAAGAGAAAAAGAAATCCCTCTTGCAACTGATAATTTACAAAGCTAGCAGCAAGTATATGGAAAGAGACACGTTCAGGAGCAGAAGGCGGATTAACTGAAGAACTTCTTGGCCTTGCAATTTTTTGGAGAAGCTGACAAGCTGAATTTGAGAGTCTATTTTTTCCAGCTTTCCTGAAGCCATCAGTGAGGCTGTGTGAATCTTCTATGCTCCTCTGAAGATTCAGTGCATCCATAGCTGAAGATAGTTCAGGATGGATCTAAACCAGACAGACCTAGCAAAGACTTTCAAAAAGTAGTAAGAATGTTTGTGATTGTAGTATCTCAGTCTCCATGGGTAAATTCAAACCAGAAAGATCCTACAGTGTCAAGACAGTTCAAGCCTGTAATTGTCCAGATGCATGCTCTTGAGGAGTAGTACAAGATAAAGTTGGTCTGCAGTCACTTTGTCCAAGGTCTGTCATCTTGTTGAGGTAAATCAGGCAGGATATGTTAGTGTCTGGCCCGGAAGCTAAAGAGTTAATGTGAAGGGGGCAGAGCTAGCAGCAGGGGAAAACTGGGTGAATCTAAGCCTGCCAGATCATGCTGTTTGTTTGGTTTTCTCTTTCACATTCTTCTTTCAAATAGGTCATACTGCTACACCTCTGGGAAGCTCTGCCATAAGTCAAACACTCATGTTCCTTTGAGCTGGCCTTTTGACAAGGCAGCTTTTAAAGATCAGGAGCTAATGGCCAGGCTTTGAGTATTTAAGAAATTTGGTCAATGTTAGGGAGGCAGCAATGAGAGACTCTTACAATCTCTCATGAAAAATTGTATGTGTGACTGTAACTGCCAGTAAGTACAAACAGAAGTTAAAAGGTGACTTCTCTGAATCACAAGATTATCATGCATTATTCTGTGTGTCTCTTTAGCTGTCTGAAAAGTGACTAGATCCAGAAAAAAAATGCAAGGGCAAAAAGAAGAGGAGTTTTGACCTTCAGCACAGTTATCAAGTATCTGGTTTTAACAGACACATGCTAATATGGAAATGAAAATGGACTTTCATAGGCATACAACAATTTATGAGGATTACTAGTAAACAAAAAATTTGTGTGTATTGTAACAGTTTCTTGCATCTCTTGTTTGTCTTATATAAGCCAGCTTTATGTGGTCTTAGTGACTTGATTGCAAGACTATGAGATGAAAGTAAAAAAGTGGTTTTAAAATCTGTCTGTGAGGACTTACACCCTTTAAATAAATGTGGGGCATAGTCAGCTGCTTTCCAACACAACTGCTTGATTTAAAAAAAAAAAAAAAAAAGCTTCTAAAGGCTCCCATACAATGTGATTTTTTTTGAGTGCTGAGATTCCTATGTTTTCTCCATATCGTTCTCTCACAGCAAGGCATGCCTAATAGTTGACTACATTATATTCATTTACAGGATTTTTCTTTATAGAATGAGGATGTTGGCCTCTTTTTCACCTGTCGAATTGCCAGATGCAGTCCTTGCAGTATTTCACTGTTGTACATGGAAAACTTGTGATAATTTAGCTTCCTGGCACTAAGCTGCTCTCTGGATCCAATCTAGATTTCTACTTACTTTCATCAGATATTTTGCTTTTGATAGTAACTTTTACCTAAAATATCTCAAAGCACATAGTATGGTTATGCTATGTGAGCTAGATAACTATATATATCATTCTTATAGAGATAGTTAATTAGGTATTACTGCTGCCTGAAGAGGACAGCTTTCCCTTGTTTTATAAATGTCTTCCACACAAACATGTCTATGATAGATGGGCTTTTGTGATCTAATAATCACATATACACATCTGTGGATTACAACTCTATACTGTGGTCACCCTCTTTTATCCTTTACATTATTTCCAATAATTTCAGAGTAGATTCAGGTCACGTTTCACTCAGCCCTCTTTTCAGTATCACACTTACACAGCAGATTTTCTGTGATTCTTCCATCTTTATCCTTCAGTTAGTCCTCCATGTGCTAAATGAGCGAAATAGCCAAACTCTATTCATCCTTCTTTCCTCTAGTTAGTCTGAACTAAGTACCGAGCTACTCACTTTTTACTCTGTTGTTCAAGCCATGAGTGACTGTAACTACTGTGCTTGTTGATCAATCCTGAGCAACTTAATGTAGCTATCAAGTCAGCCCTGTTGTGAAAAGGGCCCTGGACCAGATGACCTTAGTAGGTCCCTTCCAACCTCAATTATTGTATGACTGTATCTTAAGGGATCTTGTAAATCTCAATTTCACCTCTTTAATGCAGGCTGAGGTGGTTTTGTATGTTAACAAAAATGTCATTCATTTCTTAGCACAGAAAAGTGAGAGAAAGGGATGCACTAGTAAGAACTAATCTGTTAATTTAATTTTTTATCCTCCACATGGAAATTTTGCAGCTTTTATACTGAGAAAACTATCACAGGTTTTTTGGAGAAATGTACCATTTATTCCACTTGGAAAACAGTCAAAGCCAAAATATGAGACTGACCATCTTGGTCAAAGCAATTACAGTCTAGCTCCCAAGCAGTCATTTGCTTGGAATATTCCAATATAATTTGTTATATATATATATACAGGCTTTTGAGTTTCCTTACAAGGCTGCTCACACTGGAACTCCTGGTTTCATTGGCATACCCAGGATTCTTGTGCTCTTTATTTTTAGTTTTAGATTAAATACTGCCCTTAAAAAGAAAGTATTGCAGTAACTTCTCCTATGATAAGCAATATTGTGAGTCAAGGTAAGGCCATTATCCACAATTTTCAGTGGTTCCCTCCTTGTGCTGGTTTGTAATAAGTCTTGAGAGGCATGAGATAGAAATGGGCTTACTGTATTTTTTTATTTTCTTCATTCTGTCTCCAGTGTAGTATGATGGTGCTCATCTGTATTTTCTCCTTTGTTAAAATCAGTTTCACTGACCTGCAGTTTTTTCATGGACTTTTCCTAGCCTAGAATATTAAACACAGATGTTGTTATTTTTTTGCTTCCAGATCTGTTTTCCCATTTCCAAAGGAATTTTGGTGTTTGTGGTTTTTTTGGTTTTTTGGGGTTTTTTTTTACTAGTTATGGAGTTTTATAACTCCTTAAAATTGATTTATTTTTTTAAGTCTTCCAGCCATATGATAGAGTATAATTTTTACTTTTTTTGCTATTTCTGTTGGTTTCTCTGCCGAAATATGTAGTTCTTATTTCTGTATCCCTGCCCTATCTTGAAATACTTTTTTTGATTAGGTGTACATTTCCTCTTTCTTTCTGGTGGTTTGTTAAAGGGCAATTAAGTTCATAGCACATACCACTTAGTGTCCAGGAAACTTTGGAGTGCTAATTTCTATACAGGCCTTCAAAAAAGAATCTGAATTTGTTGAAAACTGTTCTCATGCACATTTGTGTTGGCAGTAATTGGAAGCTAGTAAAGAAAAATATTAAGACTGCAGTCAGAGATGTGCCAAATAGCTCTGGGGAAGTTTAGGTAGTCATTAGAGGATGTGTCCCAGCAGCCTGCTGGTGTAGATATTTGATAGAAAAGTAGTATTAATAAGAAACAGAAAGTCTGTGGTGCTTGCATTCCACAGCTTTGTAAAACTTCCTTTTAGGTACTGATCCTTTGCTTGGTTACGTAGCTGGGTGATTTCAAATACAGTTTTCTTCTTTTTAAAAACTTTTTGAGTGGTCTTTTGGGTTAGATTGTGTCCCAAGGCAAAGTGTATTTCCAGCCATGAGGTCTCTCAAGGAATATAAATAACACGAAATGTTTAAAAATAAAAATAAATCTAATGCCCCCAGAAAACTAAAACTAAAACCCACAACCATCCAACCAAAACTGTGAAGAAAATGTGAAATGTGTAGGATACATGCAAGGGTCATACAATGGGAACTACAGTGAAAGTTACAATGCAGGAAAATGCAAAAAGTGGAACAAAAATGCTGGAGTTTTTGTACTCTTTATTACAAAAGTAACAGGTTTTTATACTAAATTACTGTTGATATCAGGGATCATGGGTAAGCAACTCCCATTTCTCTCACTTCTTTATCCAGTTTGATTAGGAGAGAGACTTTTTTCTTTTTTTCTTTTTTTTCTTTTTTCTTTTTC